>WURV02144553.1:0-18766 GCA_011762755.2 Epimenia babai
TCGCGTCTTGTTTCGCGTCTCGCTTCCCGTCTCGCTTCCCGTCTTGCTTCCCGTCTTGCTTCCCGTCTCGTTTCGCGTCTCGCTTCGCGTCTCGCTTCCCGTCTCGCTTCACGTGATACATCATCACGAAACAATAACCGAATACACGATTCATCGAACGTTTGGTAGATTGTTGTCGTCGTTACGCCGCTGAGTTTGTGTTTGAGTTTGAGTTACTTCATCTAGATGTAGCCCGTCCGTATGTGGACGGATAACTTTCTACACAGTGTGAATCACTTGTCCAGTTGTCTCGGTGGGCAGGGAAAACTCACTATCAAATAAAGCACTATCCTACTTTCTGTGGACATTCTCCATAGTCCGCAGTGTTAGCCTGAGGGACAGAGAAAGGAAGATCGGTGAAGCTGAAGTCCCGTAAGTTCGCAGCCCCCGACGCGTGTTACATTTTTACACATAATCAGTCATGTTAAGGAGTGCCACAAAACTCATCAAATACAGTAAGTGGCTAATGGCGCAGGCCACACACACCCCTGATCGCGATTCGAAAAAAAAAAACGCTTTTTTGTAAATATAATAAATTATCAATATTGTGTTGCAATCTGTTTATATCTTCGCCACAGGGCAATCACAAAGAAATCACCTGCGACGCAGAAAGTTTGACCTCAGAGGAACGCACGCGCCGCGAACGATTCCGCAATCTTATTTTTCTCACTGAGCAGGACGCGTACTCTGCGCCTCAATTCCGAGACAAGTTCCTCGATCTGAAGAAAGAGGAGGCAATACCGGAGCCATTTTGTGACTTCCACGAAAAACCTGGTTAGTTCACAGAGAGAAATGGCTGTTTCGTCACTTGTATATATATATGACTATTAGTTCAACATGTTTCTGTGCATTCTTCCTGGTAAATCATCCTTTTGTTCCGTTGCTGCCATCATTAAGATCGTTAAAATAAGCTAAATACGCAGAATTAAGTCTCCTTTGCAGTCCAGGTAGGAAGAATTTCAACGTAGTTTACTTGATCACCTGATGATGCATAGTGTTCATGCGAAAACTAGTTAGTCCTCAAAAGGTATAGATACATCTTTACATTCATTAATTTTAAATAGCTGGAGAGAAATGCACAGGAAAAAAACCTATACCCCCGATGGGACATCATGTGCATTTCTCTCCAGCTATTTATAGAACCACATTGGCTGTCCTAATTACCATCATATAATTTTAAATAGTTCACTTGGGAGAGTACCAGATGTAGCTCAATAGGGAAAGTTCCGGATATCGCTCAGTTGGGAGCGTACCAGACCAGTCATTTGCGTCTGAATATTTTTATTTTTTTTATAATTATAGAGGATTTTAGTGCGAGTGTCTATTCTAATATGTATGAGTTTTTAACCCGTAGCACCCTGTTGTCCCAGAATTGTATTGCTATAGTAATGTAATGTACAGTTGTAAGTGTGGCACGGGTTAAAGCACCCCGTTGACAACTGGAGATCTGTTCTGCATTTCGTCCCTCTGATGTGGCTGCATTTTGGATGCTGCTGGCTATACAGTGTACATAATTATCATCTACCTCACCTTCATATATATTTCCTTTTGCTAAGTTGACAGGGGGTAATTTTACAGTGCAATACTATGTAATTTTCGAATATTTTGTGTTTTTCGTGTTTCTCTAATGTGTGCTGTAATATTTTTTAGTTATATTATCTTTATATGTGATCTTAATGTCTATACCTATTTTACTTATTTATTCATGGAATACCGAGTTCGATTTTGAACCGTATTCCTTGTGTTTCTAGCAACCATAAATTTGTAAAGTGTCTTTGATAGCCATGTGTTAAAAGGGCGCTATAAATCAATAAAATTTCATTTCATTTCATTACCAAATCTGCGTATTTCTACATGAGAACGATGTCTAAAGTGCGTAGCCTACATATCTCGATCGTGAGACTACAGAAAATTTTGTGCATGCATATGTTACTTCACGACTTGATAACTGAAACTCACTCCTCTTTGGTATATCTTGTCACTTAACTCATAAACTCCAAATAGCTTAAAATGCAGTTGCTCGTCTTGCTGCAAAACTATGAAATATGATAGAATTACTCCAATTTTGAACAATCTTCACTGGCTCCCAATTCAGAAACGAATTGAATTCATAATTTTGGCATTAACATTTAAACCAATTCATGGTATGGCTCCTTCTTATATTTGTGACCTTATATCAATATATGTTTCTGGTCGTCAAGGCAACCGATCATCGAACAGATTGCTACTTTCCGATCCAAGAATTAAACTGAAAACTATGGGTGGCCGATGTTTTATGAAAGCAGCTCCTACATTTTGGGACAAATTTCCCGCAAACATTGAAACAATTAGGTACCACTCTTGAAGCGTTCAAAAAGGCTATCAAAACTCTTTTTACCACCGTTAATCTATAGCTCTTTGTTCTGATATACTCCAAGTGTTCATATCCCTCATGCACGTTAGGAATGATTACAGTTTTATGATATAAACCGTATTTTAGATTAAGTATTTTCTTTGTGATCCTTTGTATATGTCTATTTTATTTTCAATTTATTTATGGTAGGCCTATACCGACTTCGACTTTGAATGTATTCCTTGTATTTCTATTCATTCATAGTCACCGTAAATTTGTAAAGTGTCTCTGATAGCCATGTGTTTGAAGGGCACTGTAAATCAATAGAATTTTATTTCATGTCATTTCATATATCTGTTGTGTTAGGCTATGATTTAACTTATATGTACTTTCTATTGTGTTGTACAATATAATCCAAAACAAATGGATTATTATTATTATTTATTATTATAAAGGTTTTTGTTATAGGAGTAATATCACAATGGCCCTAATAAATATTTAAGAAAAATTAATGCTTGAGGTCTAAACTGAACTCTCTCGACTCCAAAAATTACAGAACAGCGCTGCTCGAGTTATCTCTCAGACCTCCCGTCGCTCTCACATCACTCAACTTCTCTCCTCACTCCACTGGCTACCTGCCACGTCCTGTATAACCTTCAACATCCTTCTCCTTACTTACAAATGTATCCATGGCATAGTCCTTGTTATTTATTCTCGACAATCTCAGTCAACACGTCTGTGCGTCAACCCACTCGTCTTCCTCCCTCTCGCTTGCAGTCCCTCGTAAAAAAACGTGCTAATTTTAGGGATTGTGCTTTCTACGCTGCTGCAATCCGCCTCTTCAATGCACTCCCAGCCTATTTCAAATAATCTCAAAACACCCTTATTTAGCATTGCTTTCACTAAATAGTTTAACAGTACTTTATTAATTTGCTGAGAATCAACACTTTCAAAGGGAGATTATGTGTTAATTTTATATGATTTAAGTAAATAATTATAGTCCTAGACCATTAGGCTATTGTTCCATGTAAAGTACGTTTGACAGCTCAGCTAATAGGTACGCTAAAATCAAATAAATTTCGTTTCATTTCATATTATTCTTGCAATTAAATTTGTATGCGTTCACGTATACGTTTGTATACGAGTTTGTGATTCTGATTTCGTGGATTTATGTTATAAAAAGCAACTCACTACAAACATTAATCATCATAAACATCAGTCTTAGCTTGTTAGTTGGAACGTATTAAGTCTAGATTCAAAACCAAGGGTAAGATGCAATTGTCACTGACATATTGCCGGGTTTCTTATACGCGTCCACCCCTTGTGACGATCACATTGACTCCGATTTTTCTTCTGGTTGAATTGCGGTGTGTAAAGGCGGTGCGACAATCGCAGGTATTTCTAACGTTCATCCCATTAGATAAACAACAACAAATTTAAATCGCACCAGCATTTTTTTGTACAAATAACTAATAGCAGGTGATTTTTAAGTTAGCGGGTACATTGTAAACTAACACGGATACGAGTCGGGGCAAATGGCATTAGATAAAGTAGTGAATGGCATACACATTAAAGTCTAGTGTAATCAACGAAGATGGCAATTTTTCATCAAAAATTTGAGTCTCACGCTATATTTGCCTGCTGAATCTACAGATAAAATTTTAAAATTTACATTTAAATGAAGTGAGAGAAATCCATAAATGGAATCCATAATGGTATAGTATCATATATTTATTCAGTTTTAGTCTCTTGGCGGTAGATACATTTTTGACCGTCGTACAAACCGGCCAGTCTGGCGGCATGGGTCGGGGGTGGGGGGAACCCTATCTCACCACTGTACATAATCACCTATTATTATCTATCACATGTTTCATACGTGGGTAGAAGCAGTCTGTTGCCGTTTGGAGCCGGAGTCGTCAAGGAACGGAGAGGAACGTTCTGCCCAGACTGGCCGGTTTGTACGAGGGTCATTTCCCAACCGTGATATATATGAGTCTCACCATATCCATCAAACTGCAGGAAAAACTGGGTTTGTCTATGATTACTACAACTAATTATTCCCAGTACATTTCTACATGGTACATATGTGTATAGGCTACTCTTGTAGGAAAACCATTTCCACCATATTCACGCAATTAGGGATTATGACGTGGCGTAGCAATAAAACTTACAGAAATCGTACAATTTTACGTAAGGAGTTTTATACGAGGAATGGTTTGAATGGTGGGCCCATCGACATTCTATGTATTAAAACATTCACACTACATAAATAATATATTAGAAGATAGGATTTCAAACTTAATATAAGTGGTTATCTGGAACACAACATTACATGAAGATTATATAAGAATAAACGACTAAAGCTATATTTAAAGATATAAACAGTCACTATAAAAATGTATGTAAAACGAGCGTCCAAAAACAAATATATAAAACTGACACTATGGTTGAAACAACGGTGCAAAGTTGTATATAACAACCCTTACAAACAGTATGATTATAAGTACCACTGACTCCAAAATAATTATAATATCAATAACATAAGTTATAACAGATGTACAAAGCTAGCCATAGGTGTGTGTTGGTCACTCAATAACCGCGCTGTTTTTTGAATTCCTTCACCATACGGGCCATTTCGTTCATTGACTCAAAGATTCCGTCACCTGTTGTGGCGCATGTGCCGTGGATGTACCACTTCCGATCCCTGGTCTTGGTGAGGCCCAATCCGTCGGCGATTTCAATTGTGTTCATGGCTCCTACCAAGGATATAAAAAGTATTTAGTCTTAGTTCATTTTACCAGAAAGCATACTTTATACAGGTATAGTTTTGAAAAAAAAATCATAAGAAACAGTAACTGATTTTTTTAAGTCATTGACAGAGCTCAATGGTTTTGTTAAGACCACGATAACCTATGTCAGTCGTCGGAACTATTCACCGTCGGTGCATTCTTCTAATTTTTGCAGACATAACATGAGCAACTTTGAGAGTATTAAATAGTTTATAAACATTTTATACTTTTAGACTCGATATTTCGGCATACGTTTTTCAAACGAAGTCAATATTTTGTGGTTTATTGAAAAGTAAACAGACCAGGTAAATCTTGTTTGTTGGCAATGACGACTACTGGCACGTCCCTCATTTCATCGCCTGAAAGCACGCCGACCAACTCATCCCTGCTCTCCGATAGTCTCTCTCTGTCTGAGCTGTCCACTACATACAGAAGACCTGCCCACAATCGCAAATTCATACGTGTTGATAACTAGTAAATTAGGAAATTCGCGTGGTGTAAATTTATTGTAAAACACGACTGGCTAAGGTTGTTGTATGTCAAAAATCAATTACATAGTAGTTGTATGGGCCAAATGAGCGTAAGACTAAATCTTGCTAGCGGTAGAAAATACCAGACGTTCGATATATTTACAGATTGGGAATGTTCGTTATACAGGACTTACACACTGCTGAGAATAGAAAGAAACTAACCACAATGGCTTTGTATAGGATACAGTCTCTATAAATTAAGTACTAGTATAGAGGTTATTTTGCACCAGTTGTATTAAGATTAAGTCCATAGCTATAGGCCTATCATCGATTAGAATGTACCAGGAGACACAGAAGACTCGAGCATAGTGGGATACAACTAAATAATTAGCTACGAATTTTGAAGTTATTCCACGAGATCGCACATTATGCCGAGCTACTATAATGTAGGTATGTAAAGCACATACAGAGGCCATAAATATCATAATGGACTTTTGGTAATTAAACGCAGGGCGGAAATATTTTTCTCCCGACTTCGGAAATTTATAAATGATTACCAAATGATGTTTAAAAATTTTATTCAACAAAAATAGCTCACGGAACTATCACGGACCGTCTGTATTTTGGTAGTAGTGTCGCCACAGAGGGCGTAACTTGCTCTGGCCGCCCACATCCCACACGGTGAACGAGACTCCCGGGCAGGGCGTGACTGTTTCGACGTTGAAGCCGATCGTGGGGATGGTGCAAACGTTCTCATTCAGCTTCACTTTGTACAGTATAGTCGTCTTACCTATAAATCGACAATAGCCCACGAACCATTCACGTTACAGGAGAAAACGCGCAGATATATTGACTTATTGATAATGTTATAAGTAACAACTCGAATAATTTTTGCCAGAAACCACAAAGTTATTTGGTTTTCGAGCGGGTTGTGGGGTTTTTACGCGCAGTCAACGTGGGGATGTCGGCGGCTGAATCCGGTAGTTAGGCGATTGAAAATTGTTATTTCTCAAGATATATTTCCGCCATGCGACATTGTGGGCATTAAGGATTCTATTGAAATGTCCATGTCAGCCTAATGTTATAAAAAGGCTGTATAGTAACACGGACTATTAGTAAATAAAGTTACTGGTCTTTAGTATATCATGCGAGTGCAGGTTATGCCTTATCTACCCTGCGTATTCTGGAAGTAGTAGGCCCAGAGCGGCCGTATTTTGTTCTGTCCGCCGATATCCCACACGGTGAAGGTTAACCCACTACTCAGTGCAACCGTCTCCACGTTGAAACCAATAGTAGGAACGGTGGTGACGATTTCATTTAGTTTCATCTTGTATAAAATCGTCGTTTTTCCTGTCAAAAATTATTGCCATTGAGATGTCTATGTGGTCTTACCGTGCGTAAAGCCATCCATCATTAGCGTGACGAGAAGATTCCCGGTCGTTTCGGGTAACTATCTGTATATACGACTTTAGGCAGTGGTTTGCAATAGCCTACTGTTAATCTTTAAAAGTGGGTTCGACTAACATCACAATTCCTGTGTACAATTTGCTATTTTTATTCTGATGTGGAAGAAGTTTTGAATACCCACGTCTACAAACTTGATATAACCTCAAATAATGTAGCGATGAAAACATATAATAAGGGGCCACTGCGTTTTCCAGTACAGTACAACGTTTGTCATTAGTGGGGCTTTTCAGATATATGGATAAGCAGCGGTAAACCATGAACTATAAAATAAAGTTGAGAAATATAATCTTTTTGAATTAAACTCGCCATGTATTGAGTGAATTGTACTCAAATGTACCTGAAAAATAGGGTTTATATATTATAGGCTTATATAATAATTAGAAAAATAAAATACAACTGTTCTTACCCGCTGCATCTAGTCCGACCATCAGAATCCGCGCTGGATCATTCTTAAAAGATGCGAAAACATCGACTAATTTACTGAGTAGCAATCCCATAATTCTTGGTTAGTCCAGTCCTGCGAAACTAGAAAATGTACCTATTATAATACGACTTTAAAATAATTCAAGGGCCTTTAATATTGAATATAAAATTAATTTTTTTCGCGACGTCCAGTTCTCGCGGAAAGTTCGACTGATAGATTTTGCGCTGCCCAACCTATTTATTTATGCTAAAGACGAATTATAATGCCACGTGGCTATTTAGCGATTCCTCCATGGTATATCGCGCAATTCCATACATAACGTGCCAAATGAAATGGGGTTTGTTGCCAATTCACAATGTATGACGTTAGGCGATTCCACGCTGGAAGGGAGTACGCGTGAATTGACAGTAGGGAATCCATCCAAAATATTTTGGGGTGGTTCCGTTGACGCTTTTTCATACCATTGTAAAAAAGTTGTATAAATATCAATAATTTTTTATTGTGGTTTTCAAAAAAATTTTCATATTTCCAGATATGATTTTTGCAAATAGAAATGAATTTTTTATCATTAAATCTCGGCACATCGAGACTTATTTGTAAAGAAGGCCAACCGCAGCTGATTCGCTACTTCCGCAATACGAAGGGATACATCGCAGACAAGAAAAAATTTCCCTATTATTTAATGATTATAGAGATTATAGGCGATAATACAGAAATATAAACCAAAGTTTTTGACAGGCATTGATCACGATGTCTGAAAGTTATGGTGAGATAAACTGAATCGTATACAACCAACTCTGAAACGCTTACCTTGACAATATTATTAATTAGACAATTACGAGCAATTCTCACGAACTGACGAAGTTACTAATTTTTCTATAATTGAAACATTATCCATGATGACTGTCAGTGAGTCTGACTGTTAATCACTGATGCAGCAATTTTACAGATGGTAGCACGATTTATTAAAGTACTCTGATTTCTCATGTTGATTTTAGTATCATATTGACATATCCCAAAATTGATGTTATACTATCCCAATAGACTAGTCAAGGAATGCAGATATGATCATGAATGATAAATTAACTCCATTTAACTTGATTATGATGATAAAGAACAATCCCGGACCTTCCTTATAGTCTATAATATATCTTAATGTTGAATTTTATTTGTGGGAAGAGATATAAATATATATGTGTGTGAATTATGCGTACACGCATGCGAAAAACTAATATTTTTTAAGACTTGCCAGTGCCTGTTACCGAACTGTCTTCTCAATAATTTAACATGCACTGTTTGAGTGCAGTGTCTAAATATCACACATCCGCCGCCTCTCCGGGTTACAGATCCTAGTCTTTGGTCAGTCAATAAGCTTATTTTATATTTCAGATTTCCTCTTCAAGTTTCTGGTAATTGGAAGTGCTGGGACAGGGAAATCATGTATTTTGCATCAATTCATTGAGAACAAATGTAAGTCTACAAAAATATTGATATACAATCATTTGTAATCCATATTTTACTATAGTAAAACTTGGTAGATTCGCCTTGGTAGTTACTGCAGTGACATTTTCTATATGATTGAGCAATGAGATTGGATAGGACAACCTCGTCGCTCTCCAGTCTGCGTTCTTGTTGGTCTTATTATATTTTGCTCTTGCTTTCAGTCAAGCATGATTCTAATCACACAATCGGTGTCGAGTTTGGGAGTAAGATCGTAAATGTTGGTGGCAAGTCTGTTAAGTTACAAATCTGGGATACAGCAGGACAAGAACGATTCAGGTCAGATGTTATGATTAGATCATGTCGGTAAAAAGTGATTGTTTTACAAGGGCAGCTAACATAGTTGTTAGATAATAAAAGTTCAATGAGAAAACTCTGCATTGATTCCCATCTTGCTAGTACACAACCGTGTGTTTTTCTGGCGAAAAAGCCTTCAAACTCATCTCCTCATGGAGGTCTGAGTAGTCCTTATAGTTTGGTTATTGGGATACTCTCGGTATTGTTTCTATAAAGCTTACCTCTCCACTATCTCATCATTTAATTTAAATAATCACGACCTATGATTAACTGGCTTATGGCTTACCTTAGTAACTCGCCTATTGCATACTAGACAGAACAATACAGTGAAGACATGCTCTGCATTGATGTCTTTTATTAATCTCTATGTTCATTGTATGGGTTATAGGTCAGTCACAAGAAGCTACTACCGTGGTGCTGCCGGTGCTCTATTGGTCTACGACATCACAAGGTCTTTGTACAATTTACACATTTAGATTAATATAAAACCTAAGTTTGCAATAACTACAATTCGTTCAAGATGCCAGTCCTGCATTTGTTAACCTCTTACAGCCTATGGAAGCGACCGATAGTTGTATACATGAAGAATGATATAGTATCAACAGTTACTGCACTGAAGGAAGCGTTCCATGATGTTATTAACTTATTATAATAGAGTGATGGATTCACATCAAGTTTTATATTCTCTCAATTTTCTAAAAGCTGACTTGCATGATTCGACCAGCAATTTTTTTGGTGGAGTTCACTATGATTGATTGATGACAGTCATTGTCACTTGCACTAAGTCCAAGTGCATGTCCAATTTTTGCCGCCTATCTTCATGTTGATTAGAAGATCTTGTGAAACTCTGTTTTTCCATACACATCTACTCGGCCCTCTATAAGGAATGTTTTTAATGTTTTTTGCTTTTGCCTGGCAGCCGTGAGACGTATAATGCACTGACCAACTGGCTGACAGACGCACGGACACTGGCCAGCCCCAACATCGTCATCATCCTCGTGGGCAACAAAAAGGATCTCGAGGCAGAGAGAGAAGTTACGTTTTTGGAGGCGAGCCGGTTCTCACAAGAAAATGGTGCATTATTTTGGGTAGTTTCACCACCGTCATCCTCTTGTTACATTCAAGAAGGCTCAATGAGAGCGCGAATTTATTGCCAGTGTTTAATTCGCTCTCATATTTGCTATATGATATCTACATGTGATACCAGTAAAGACCTGAAACTCGACACTTAGCGCTAGTGGTCAGAACAGCTTTTAATGCGTGTGGTTGCGTATATGAATCCACAAACCATTTATGAACCTAGAATTGTCTATGAGGACTTAAACTCCTTTTATATGTATGTCACATCAGGCTTTGTTTATTACATCTGCCCAAGGTAATAAATAGGGACGAGGATTTTCTCTTCAGCCTCGGCACATATCTGGCACAAATTACCACTTTAACTTCTTTCAATCTCACTCTTCAACACCTTCCATGCTCAACTAAAAACGCACCTGTACATATAATCTTTCAACTAATTCATTAATTTATTTGTAAATATTTTGCAGTATGGACATTCTTTGTGTAAATATGAGGATTTGAAGGACAGCGAGATCTGACTCAATGCTATACTGATCAGCTGCGCTATACAAATATCTCATTATATCTGTGTTACGTTCTACATTTCTCCCTCATATAGTTTTAGCTGATATATTATCTACAGCATTACCTGTTTATTATTATTAGCTGTAATTATGATTATGCTGAATCTCTCTTTCGTTTCAGAATTGATGTTTTTGGAGACAAGCGCCCTGACAGGTGAAAATGTGGAAGAAACTTTCCTCAAGTGTGCGCGAACCATCCTCTCTAAGATTGAATCTGGTTCGTTGAATGGTCAGAGTGACTATCAGGACATAACGCTTAATTTCTTCAAAGATGTTGACACACACTCCTAACACCAAATAATATGTTAACATCTGTTACGTAGAAGTTTGAGACTATATTGTGGATATGCAGGGTAATTTCGAAGCACATGAAAGGGTTAGAATAATTTCGCTTTTGTCAAATGCATATTTTCAAGAGATACTTAATCTAATGATGATCATATTCCCTATATACAGTATGGTTAACAGATTTCCTATTTTATTTACAGCATTCAAAGTATATACTCATAAATGAGAGTTCTAATTAATTCCCATCTTAGTCGAGAAAGCTGTTAGCCTTCCATATTCTGATATGTCAAGTTGCTCAGTCATAAAGTCAATCAACTAAACCCGAATGTATTTCTCAGGTGACCTCGATCCCGAGAGAATAGGATCAGGGATCCAGTATGGCGACTCATCGCTACGGCGACTGAACCGTTCGCAGACTTCGAACCGCCGCCCGGACTGCTCTTGCTGATACGAGTCGTGTGTCACGGTACCCTCTGAACCATCGCGAGTGCACGAAGGCACGGGCTGTGTTTGTTACGGACATCATCATCGCCTCAGATTCATCGCTGCATCACATGATTCTGCTACTTACAACACGCATCTTTCTACAAGCCACACCCACATAGTGTCACAGCGATTGATTTCCTTCGCCGCATACCCCGATCTCGTCTAGGGTCGCAATGTCAGTGATATAAACACCCAGATGGTTCGCATGCTGCAACGGTACACGTAATTAAGTAATTAATCAGGCCTTAACCTACACGGATACCCATCATAAATCAACCTGGCGTCTCTTATTAAAGTTTTTATCTAATGATATTTGATATAGGCTGTACATAATTTTTACTGATATTACCCATCTGATGTATGACTAGGGAGGATGACTCCATGGCATGATAAAGTTGTGACTTATAAAATATCAGACATACGAGAAAATCTCATATAATGGCTACGTGGGGTAAAACCATCGCTATTCAGCTAAAGAGACTATCGTAGTCAAGCTGAAGCACAGGGAGAAGAAAAACAACACTATGGTTAATGTAGATATAAATTACACAAGATTTTTTGCCTGGAAATTGAACCGTAATGAATACGTCAACTGAATCAATGATCATCTTACTTAACTTGTTCCAGATGTCTGTAGATATCGTTGGCATGGTATACAGACTGTTAAATGTCTGAATGTGTAGGACACAGTCTGCATCTGTAACCCTGTCAGTAGTGCATCACACTCAGCATTTATACATATTTGGCCCTTTATCAAATGAGCTCGCATCTATATTTGCTTAACGTGATATCAAATATATGAGATTACTTGCACTGCGTACTGGACAGTATAAATGGAACAGCATCGCCAATAGCTCCCTGTAGACCAGATATACAGTGTCGAGTCAGTGAGATATCCTTACAAAGACTCAAGACTTAAGTAATGCTGAGTGAGTGACTCGCCTACACCTTTTATGGCACTGGTGTTAATCTAGTGAATGCAGTGTCCGTTGGAGGAACACGATGAGTGGTTTCATCGAACGAAATTTGCTCAGCCTCGGAATTTTAATTATTCCTTTTTCGTATTTGACTAGATTACAATAGCAATAGTTAATCGTATATGTATATATATACCATAGGGATGGTTATGGTGTTATATATGTGTATATATATATATATATATACATGTAAATTGTATATTTGAAGTATACTCGACCTGGACTGGGTAATGTTAAACTGCTTTATTACCAACCAAAACCTATTTGACCTTCTTAGTCTTCACAGGAAATTTGCTCTCCACCCATTAGACATCAAAACGGCATTATTTCCTTTATTTGTGTTGCTCTGCGTTTGTATGAAAATGCACGTATTTCTATGTTTCCTGGGAATGACCTTAAGGTGAATGTCAAATAGGATGGAGATTTCCTTTGATTGGACAGTAAGTGAAGTAAGATGTTATATAAATTAAAGCCCTTATAAAATATTAATCAACCTGTACACTCAGCAACAATTTGCTTCAGTAGTTACTAGATTAAAATAAAACATCTACAAATTTAGTAGATTTGTGGCATAAATAAAAAATAAACACAAAAAACATTCCACGGTTTCAACATGGACACTATCATTTCCGCGACATTCAGTTACCCAGTCACCAGTGGTGTAGTGTCTTACTCTATATGTGTGATTTGTATGTAGTTGTGTCTCGTTTGGATCTGTGACTAACAGGACCCTCGGCCAATATTTCCTCATATCGTTTCTATAAAAGATTCGACTCAGTGTTGGTTGTTAACCGCCATTTGGCAAGACGTGCAAGTGGCTTTAGCATGCGGCGATGTTTATATGTCACTTTACTTATATTAATTCTAATTCCATCCATGTAAACAGGCCTGTATTCACTACTCATCTAAACTAGCATATCTAGTGGCTATATTTTAACATGTAACCAGTATATCTATTACTAAAATGGAACCTTCCGTAATTTATTATTCATGCAGTGTGTAGTAGTGTGTATATGGCACATGTATATTATGTTATATGCAGAACAATGTATAACATATAACCGTACTACTGTGGGCTTATAGCTCGATATTATATATATATATATATCTGCTTTTTAAAGGCCATTTTGTACCATGGTGACTAACTGAAACTCAACTGTTCTTGATTGGGTGCAACCACTCACTGTCTTTGTCAGGCCTGTGTCCACAATTAAAATTGACGAAAATCTGTAAAGTTTGGTTTATTAAATAACAAGGTTGTTGCTTATTGGATTAGAATAATTGTGTGCGTATAATCAAAATGTATGTAGCAAATTGTAAATAGTCATGTTAATATATAGCAGACTTTGTACACGAGCGTGCTGTATTGTGTTATTATGTATAGTGACCCGCTTGTATAACAGTGATTAAATGTTGTGCCACATGATCGTGCGAGTCATTTGTTAGTTTTATTAAACTATTACGTTAGCTATTTCAGTATTTTACACAATTTTTTTATGATTGTTCAACAGATCGTCCTTTGGTAAGGTTATATGTGTAACATGTTACCAGCAACCCCACATCATCTATACGGTTTTAGGGCTAGCAATAGATAAAGTGATTATTTATAGAAAATTGTTTACAATGATCAGGTATACAGGCTATGAAACTTGTTTTTAAGTATTAGGGAAGTGGCCAAGATTTATTCGTGAATTAATGTTTTAGAGACATAGTGAACGATGGTGCAAACTGTACACAGTGCAGCCTGTGGCCAAATTAATTGAATGTTACACATTCTTCTCAGGCTCATTGAGTAATTCCATAACATTAATCACTCAGCTTCGAATAATAGGACCAATCATAAGTAAGGTTGTAATTTACCCAATAATTACTACAATCATGAAATAGCTATCTTAAAATAACCACATTTTGTACAGAAATGTTTTTAAATGAGCGGTGTAGCTGAACTGTTTGACATGAATACTGCACATGAAAGTCTCTTGTGTAGCGTGCCAAACAACAGTACACAACATTTTATTGGGCAAGGATGCTCTATAAGTCTCAAGACAGCCTTCACAAATTTACTTCAGCAGTGCATATTAATTTGTGCTACCATATATTACTTTCACTGATCCTTACGTATGGCTAAGTTGACGAAAGCAACTGCGTTAAAGTACCTCGCTCGGGATATAAGAGAAAAAGACCAAGCCAAGGGACGTACAACAAGTACCAAGCAGGCCTTACCAATAACCATGAATAAATCTCACTGTCAATGACTATGGCTAAGTTCACGTAAATTATCAGAAAATTGGAGCAAAATCCAAAATTAAAATTGCTAATAAAACGCAAGTGACACAAAAAGGCAGTTACACATGATATAGTGGCATAAGCAGTACGCACACCACGATAACTGTAAACTGCAATATGTAAAGGACAAATGGTTACAGTGAACTCTATCATCATAATCATCGTGACTTATAAAGACCATTAACCTACATGAATATTTACAGTAGTCCTTTGCCGACATTAATAACACTATATCAAGTACCTAGGTTTAAATTAACAAAATGTATTTACATAAATTCTGAGCAGCCAATATTTGTGGGATATGAAAGGGATATGATTTTTTGGACCTTTTCACCACGAGGTGTTACGCTATGCGTACAGTGCAAGAGCATTTTGAGGTTATAACTTTTGGACATGAGTATCAGGTCAATGCGTGATGTGCCATATGGGCCTACATGGGAAAAGGCGGGATATGGACATTAGGCAATATTAAAAAAGATTACAAGGAAAACATCTGGGTTTGCCCTGATTCATCTTTGACCAGTCAAAAGTGGTACTGACTTAAAAGTAAGCAGTTTTTTCTTGCCACACTATTGCTTTAATGTGAGGCACACCTACAATAATTAGCTAATTTATTATATATTTAGGAAATATCACAATAACCCGTTTTCTTTTCTGGTCTTCCACACATGAATCGGTCTCAGACCATATATGAGTGTGTATTGAAGAAAAGCGATGGAAAAAGATACCCAACTGGATTCGAAGTACTTCACTCTTGTATGAAAGACTGCCGCTCAAACCATTTAATCACTAGTGCCGACAATGTACCGTACTAACCTATTATCACAGACTTAAAATTATGCATAATGTTATAATATAAACAGCCAGATTCTCGGTGAAGTGAGTCTTCTAGATAAGGAGTTTGTGTCGTCTGTTTGGTAGATGCTGGACGTACACCTTGGTGTCGTAGGCTGGATACCGTAGCTGGTATTCAGACAGCCAATTACTGCTCTCCGTCGTGGCATCCATCTTTATGACCTTGGGACTTCTCCGTTTAGCTTTTCGCTCTTGCCGAATCTTAGCCTCAACTGTATGTCGATTCATGGCTTTTAGAGCTGATGAGTGAACCTGAAATTTTCAGTAAGCCGTGTAATACACACACTACAGAAAGCAGCAATCATGCTCTATGTCATGACATTCAACAGACCAATGAAAATGCATCATTGGTAACAGCCGGAGTAGACAAGAATCTAATTAGAATTTTTTGAATGCCGCTACATGTATCTACATTCAGCGATCACATATGATTAAGAAAGGAATCATCTTGCCTAAAAATAGTTGGATTAATAATAGCTAGTACTTGACAGACATATATCAGCACAAGAGACATGTACATTGTGAGAGAGCAAAACCCATTATGTTTCACTGTCTACGTATAGGTGACCGCTTACATTGGCTGATGCCCGAATATTATGAGTCTGTTTCATGCCCATATCTCGTTGCTCATCACGGCAGCCATATGCAACAAATGGTGGCTCAGCTGATTGTCTCCCCTGTTGTGGTAAGCCCTTTCCTGACCTTACACGCGATGGAGTTGGCGATGAGATGGAACGTGGCTTTGCTGCTTTGACTTTAGATGACACTACGTGGTCTACAATGGAGCCAAAATGGTTTACACTAACATAGTGACAGTTACAGTGACAAAATATTGCATATTACAAACAGTTATTGCAGCGGTTCATATTCATTAAACCGCATTAATATGCTAAAAAAAGGGAACTATTCCAAAACTTACAAAGAAGGAAAAGGCACAGTTAAGTACTGTTAAATGTCCGTCACCTTGCAATATTGATCGCATTATTACAACATCAGTTGTTTCATGAAATTTACAAAAACTTGCTTCAATACACATCAATATATCTGAATAATGCATCAATAATGCATGAATGAAACAAGTTAAATTTGGGGGAAAAATCCCAGGCTAAAACATATTAGAACTCAGTACCAATTTGCACGAAAGGCCGTGTTTTTTAGCACTGCATCACAGGCGGTGCCGGTGTAATCAATATTTTTAATATCGTAAGCAAGGTATGATTCAAGAGTGGTTGGTAGTGTATGAGATGCTACGTTTTAGTTGACTGACTTATCAATATGACAATATTAATATTAGCTACATTGATGCAGGAGTGTACTAGAGGTTGGGATAAAACTATTGGCTGGACCATCAGTGACCTTTACATTCATGTGACTAGTTCCAGACAGCTTATCCATGATGAGTACGGCCCTAAATCTATAATATGTAATTGATGAAGATGTACAGGTGGATATGATGCGGTGATGCAGAGATAGCGTCATGAAAGAATGCTTCAACAGCATGTCGACTGTATACTGGCTAGACCAGCAATCGATCAGGGGTGCTCTGAATGTACAAGAGTAGCAGCAATAGATTGTATGATTTATGGGCGAATGCGGTGTAGAGAGCACAGATGTAAGAACTACGCCCTGCATACATTACAGATATGTTTGAAAAAAACATTATGATCAAATGTCACGCCAATATTACTTCCATGTAATGACACCATGACCACTCTATCACCACTTGTCAAATCAGCTGTCATCTGTACACAAATGATAATTCGGATTATACAACAAATATAAAGGTAACACCTCTTACACTAACTGATATCAAGATTAACACGAGCTTCTGTATATCAAGTATACTTCATCAGGATCAATAAGCGAGCACAGATAGAACACAGATAAAAAGTGTATTAAAATTTAATCTAAACTGTGTTCTACCTCTGCCCGCTCGCTCATTGCACTTGACAAAATGTACTTGAAATACGAAAGTTTGTGTAATCTTTACATCAATTAGTCTAAAAAAGCCTTATCTTCATATTTGATGTTTTACAATATGGCTAACAACTCCTCGAATTCACATTATATCGTTTAATAAATATTACTTATAAGTCTGACATATAAATTGAATATAAGGGCACCAAGAATTGACCCTGGAAAACCCCACAAATCTTGCTTACAGCGACAACCTTTTATTGCACCTTCTGGTCAAAATTTTTTGTGTATTGTAAGCTATCATAAATGATTGAGATACTGATATTTTCATTTAAATTATTTGTTACTTGATAATTGTCAGGAAAAGTTGTGTAAATGTGTTGGCATGCATTTGGTATATTAATACGTCAGGATCGATTTCCCATGCTTTGCGCATGCACTCCAAGGGTAGGTGACACCCAAAAACGTCACATTGACATGGAAAAGTAGCGCTTTGGGGTGTGAGGTCGACAGTAATAAATGACCAAAGAATATGATAAAGGCGATGAATTTCATATACAGCAATACACTTAATGCAGTAATAATAGAGAAAATGATTCTAGAAACTAATACAGCGTGAGGCCATGAATAAAGGATGAAATCAAGAATTATCATCTATATTGCGATGCAAGATTAAAAATACACATATACATGCACGAGAGACACAGACGTGAAGTCAGTTATAGCGCATGTGCAAAGTCATTCATTCTGGGGACATGTGCAGTAATTGCAGCAAGTCGATCGCGAAATATTATTCTAAAACAACGAAAAGTTCAAAACAAAAACATCAATATCTCAAAAAGTACTGGTTAGTGACCGTTTTAATCTTTGGTTTTCATAATAAATCATCAAATACTTGGAAGAACAGTGTCATATAACGCATGAGAATTAATGTGGACTGATAGTGAAACTTTACCATGTCTACTGTACAATAAGCGTACTGTTCTTCAATTTCTT
>WURV02144564.1:0-16914 GCA_011762755.2 Epimenia babai
GGGACCCCTGATGTGGTTCGAAGGGCTATGAGAGCTATGGAAGGGCGGTGCCGCCGTTGTGTTGAGCATGAGGGGGGGACATGTTGAAGGGAGAAGGAGCATAACCATACCCGTCGCGCCGCTCGATCCGGCGCGCGCGTTGCGGGCGGCTCCGCACCATCCGTCGCGCTCGTGTTGGGTCGTCGCTAGTTGTGAGTTTTGCAGTGCCCATGCAGCTGAAAATTTGGTCGGCGCGTTCATTTGAGTGACCTCAGTAAATGCGCCATATCTCGGTCGCGAATTGATTGATTTTCATGGTTGACCACTTTTTGGAAAGAGGGGAGATGTACCTTTCCAAAGATATATATATAATATATAAATATATTATATTAATATTTGACATGATGGGCATCCCCCGGGGCAATTAAAAAGGGGGACATTTTTTTGACTCGCACTGTATATTACATGATCATCACGGATATCTTTGATCGACATCGGCAAGGTCTAAAATTTTCTAGTCTAAACGCTAGGCTGAATAAATTTCCAAAGAACCAAGAAATCACTATATTTAAACGTAATTGACCTCGCTGGCAGGATTTAATAACTCTATTTGTGGTTTTCACACCTTTACATTTAACCCATGATAAGTTGACTCATTTCTGCATTCCTCCCCATTGATGTTTACATACCAAAATAATCGATTCCAGGCCGGTATAATCAGGGATAGACCGGGATAAGAAGTTACAACCGCGACTAATCTGTTTTCAGCCCGGAATACACAGGAGCAGATCGGATTAATTCGTGGAAAACCGGATCAATCATTTGCAGATCGGACCGGACTTGCGGCCCTTCTGTAATTTTAGGACAAGGTATTCAATGTCAATATATCTAAGAAAAAATCTAAATACCAACTACTAAATGAGAATGTATACCTTTAGCAATTTTGTATAATACTGTAGATATATATTTTGTAAATAATCACGTGCATTATAATCGAATGTTCTGTAAGAAAAAATACAAGGGTAACACCTTTTGAGACTAATTGAATTTATTCATAAACAAGCATACACATATCCATCATATCCATATAGTCCCTATTTCTATATATGCCGCTACGCATTGTGGTATACTTGACACCCCTACATTCATCCACAGTCGCTTCTGTGCTCCTTGCACAACATGCCCAGTTGACTGCTCACGTATTCCTGTTTTTCTTTACTAGAGCTAATCATTATTCTACTCATGCCCGGTAGGACCCCGTTTCTCTACCTATCACACTATAACAACACGTTGCATTAATTGAGCATAAAATAATTCCCTTATATAGATTATCTATATAAGTGCATAAATTCCATCACTCATGTATATGCTGTAACTGTATTTATGTCCATATATAGTAACTACATATTGGGCAATTGTGGAAATATATATTTACATTATCCAGTGTAATATCAATTCTACGTTTTGTATATTTGAGAGAAATAAAGGTTATAAATTGAATAGAATAGATACAAGATAAAAGTAAATTCTAATTTGCTATCAATGCGGCGCGCTTCGAAGAAATGCATGATGTCGCGTTGTCAGGGGAAAATATTGACGCGAAAAACGACCCAAAAAATCCTTAATTCTTGTGTTGGCGTTTTACGAAATAAAGCAACGCGAGCAAAGCAGATGTTGGATTAATTTTTTGCCTTCATATTCACAATATTATGTAATTTTTTAATATTCCTGATAAAAATCTCTCTGTAATTGGCCTTTCATCACGTCACGTAGATTTACATAAATGTGACTAATTAACCGTTTATTCGAAAAATGTAGTTGCATTGTGATATACGCCACATACGAAATGTAATCAGGCAGTAATTGTGTAGAGACATTGAGCATCATTATGAGAAAAATTACGCGCTTAATCCTCATATAAATGGACCATTTCTTGCGTAGAAGAGATTAACAGTAAATCCATAAAACTAGATCAATCCTAAATAACGCGCTGTGAAAATAATATCTATGGGCGATCCTTCCATATGGTACATACTACTCAAAACTTCTTTAGGATCACCCATATGTCTATCCATATATATATCAAACTATCTCTTAATTTGTGATAATTTCCTATAATAAAGATATGGTTTTAACTCTTTCATCAGTATGTGTAGCCTATCGATTGAGAACAAAATTAAAAAACTTTCAAAATAAAGCCGACATATTTTTATTCCACAAAATGTCAGAAAAAACAAAGATTCCAGAAAATAAAAAACGTTGCGTTTTTCTTTTAAAAAATCTATTAGTAGCGTGTGTGACCTCTTTGACAGCCAATTACATGCTTGACATCGTCCGCGCATGCTTTCGACTAGGTGACGCAGGTTCTGTTGTGGGATATTGGTCTATAATTCCAATAGCGCATCCCTGAGCTGTTGCAGCGTTCCAGATCATTGTGGGCAGAGATGGCAGCCTGCAGCATGTCCCATACATGCTCAATGGGATTGAGATCAGGTGAGCGAGCTGGCCAGTCCATTCTGTTGATTCCTTCATCCCTAAGGTACTAATTCACCGTGATAACAATATGGGGACAGGCGTTATCATCCATCAGAACATAGTCTGGACCAATATCAACAGCCAATGGCCTCACAAACACGTTGAGGACTTTATCGCGGTATCTGACACCAGTTAGCGTGCCGCTTTCACTGGCATGAAGGTCTGTACTACCACTACGCGTGGTAGTGATGCCATCCCAGACCATGAGAGAGTCGCCGCCATATCGGTCATGTTCAGCAACTGTAGCCTCGGAATATCGCTTACTCGGCCTTCTCCACATCCAAACACGACCATCAGTGAAGTCTAGACAGAACGTGGATTCATCTGTGAAGAGTTCAGTACCCTGGGCTCTATGGGTTTGGATCCAGGTGACATGTTCTCTCAATCCTGATTCATGGAGCCTATTTCATGATGATTTGGGTAGATACAGGAACTACCAATGCATTTTTCAGGTTTTCTGCAAGGTTGCAGCTGCGGACATGCGGCGTCTTACAGTGGAGAGGGTGATGTATCGGTCCTGTGCACGGGTTGTGGCGTTCTGTACCATGTCGTCTGTTGGCTGTACCAGTAGCCTGTTAGCGATTCCAAGCATGGGAGATGACACTTTGTGACACATCCAACTTCCGAGCTACATGTTGCTGGGACATGCCAGCCTCGATTATACCTATCCTGATTTCGTCTTGGAGGCATTCCGGTAGATAGAGGTACACCTTACAACCACTAAAAACTATTTCATGTTAGAAATTCAGTGTGAATAGTCCAAGTCAAATTTACATACTGAGCTAATGCGCAGTAAAATGTTGGTACTCGTGTGTGGGCTTGGCTTACTACAACCTTGGGTAGTCAACGTGTAAAACATGTACTCTTCACTCGTCACCAAGCCCCAAACTCTTCAGCAAATCAATTACATTTGCACATTTATAAATATATTTTAATGTATTATCTTATGTTATATGGGCGATCCTTAAGAAGTTTTGAGTAGTTTATATCATCACCCATTACGGGTGCCGTTTTTACAACAAATCATTGTAGTAATAATTTGCATATATAATATTGGCAGATATCGCGAATGGAGGCCATCTTAATTGTAGCGGCTATTTTCTCCATTGTTTTCGTAACACTTATGTATGTATGCGTGTATGTATTTATAGGCTGATTACCGAAGTAATCGTTGTGGTAGGCCATGCTGGCCCCTTAAAAAGCTAGCCTATTAATGTGGTTAACACGACAATCTGATTAGCCTCACTTATAAGGGGTGGGGAAAACACCTAGTGTGAAAAACCCACCGAGTCTAGGTAGACAATTGACCTTTTCCCATTCACGCCACTGGTTCCAAATGTCTACATATGAACTACATATGTCACACACCGCAAAGTCTATGATAGGTTCATAATTATTTACAATGAGATGACGACAGAGCGGAGGGGGGGGGGGTAAGCGACATAGAGAGCACATATAGAACATCTGAAGCACAGCAAACGTCAGAAGGAAAAAGCCCGAACAGAACCACACTGCAATGGCTACCCGGACCCTTATGGACAATGGGGTTTAAGGCGTTTGCAGCCAGAAAAACGCCACAGTTAGTATACTGGTTAGAGCGGGATTTAAACCAGGGACCACTGGATTCAAAGTCAAACGCTCTTACCACTACGCCACCTGCCCCCTTCCGTAACAGTTAAGTCATAGATTAAACGTAATGTAGATATTTATATATCACACTTTAAAGCCGCTTGCGTTGCCCGTCAAATAACGGTTTACAACATGTCATCGAGGAAGGCAGCTCTATAACAGATGCCAAGTCTTTCACAAATTGTCATCCTGGTAACTCCCACGCAAATCTGTTACTTGTATCGATCTGTGGTTGTCATTATTTACTCAGCTTTATGCCACGAACAGGTCGGTAAAACATGGCCTTTGTACTGATTTTATTGACGATGATTTCAGCTTCGACGTCTTCATCGTCAACATCGAAACAATTTTCAATATGACAACTACTAAACATCCGGTGTTGTACCGCAACCACCAATTGAAAATTGCATCGATTATTGAGTAATGCTGAGAATTATACATCGCTCATCGCTAGTCGAAATGTACATCTCGCATCGCTACATCGAATTGTGCATCGCTCATCGCTATCATAGAATTATCCATCTCAATTATACGTAGCTAAATGTCGATGAAGATAATAATTCGATTCACATGCACCATAATAATATTAGACTGTTTCTCAGGAATCATTGCCCCGTAATAGGCAGTTAATATGAATTTATGATAATATATAACGATGCGATCCTAAAGGTTACAAAAATCCAAACTGCCAAAGCTGTCATACAATGCGCAGTAAATAACGTTCACTGATTCTTCTTGCGTGTCTGCATGGAAAATAGTCAACACTAAATGCTATATAGTTCTCATAAATAGTCCACGAAAACATAGCCTATGAATGCTAATGTGAGATCGTCATGCAATATCGTAATTCCAATCCACTTTTGTGATACAAGATAAACCAGCGTAATCACATCGCTACGAGTTCGTCGTGTACCAACGCGACGGTGATATATCTGATATATCGTCGATATTATAAATAACACGAGGATCAACGCAATTTATATACAGAATTTATTGTCGCTGTTAATTATGTCGTTTGCCTCGACCGTAAATTTTCTAGCAAAACATGCCTACGAGTGCACATCAATCATTAATTAAATAAAATTGCGCATAATTTAGAAATGGATTTATGAAATATACGTAATTTATTACATCGGCATGTGTCGTATATGAGGCAAAATGTTCCAGCCACACTGTGGGGATTATGCTAGATTATACAAGAAATGATTTCTAGCTGCATTTTGTTTATTTTGGGTAGTTTGGTTTGCGCATAAGATATCCGACGGCACGGTTTTCCTGAAAAAAAAAATGAGAATTCTGCTGCTCAACATACTTTAAGTAATATAGTAAGTTCAAAGGACTGTCCAAAAATAAAATAATTTTCACAATCAAACCGAAAAGGGCTAATGGTAGTTAATGTGAGTCGTACTTAAACTTAATGATTACTTTATCAATATACACTTAGGAAATTTACGAATACCTACTTCATTACAGATGTTTCTCGAAATCCCAAGTACCAAATCCTGAACGTATACCTTGACGTTTATTTCTTTAAGGGTGGATGCGGTTTATTCAGCATACACAGCCGTTATTATACCGTTATTGATCCCCGTATAATGTCGCCGACAGCGCCATGTTTCCCCCCGGATTGACGCAGCGGTAAACACTTTTATGCTTTTGGTGAAGCGGAAGTAGTTGGCGGACGAAAAATGGAAAGGAGAGATTGATGAACGTGATTAATTATGGCTTGTTAGACATAATTGATTAAGACTGGGGTGGAGTTTTATGTGCCACGTCTATTATTACGTTCATTTTTCGTTGGCTATTCGTCATTGTAAATGGATAACTTTGTTGTGGTTTTATCGTGTGACTGCAAGGTAGAAGAACGGCGCTGATACAGAGCAGAAGTAGCGAGACCAGCGTCACGGACAACCGTGTCTTCAGTCAGTCGATGGAGGATTTAGAAGACGTACCTAACAGACTATATCGGTCCTCTGCACTGATGTAGCTACATACGTATCTCTAATGGTGTAAAGTATCTCTATGTAAAGTGTGTTAGACAGCGTTGCTAATAGTGCACTTTAAATCAAATATATTCAATTTCATTTCATAATTGGTCGGCCATTATCGATCACTATTCACCCAAGTTCTTTATCGCATCACATTTTATGTGATTATTAGTGTAGCTGCGTAATATCATACTAAGACAGACACGGCAGAAAAGGCGAAAATCGTAATTCTCGTGTTACATGCGATCGTCGGGATATTGGGTCATATAATTAATGATATATAGCCTTAGATACGTGTTGTATGTTAGAAGCGACTGTTCCGCTTCCCAGCATTTCGAAAGCGGCTCAAATCAGCTTGTCGTCGACAGACACACGAAATGCCATCCCAGCGTACAGTTGGAAGTTATGAACCCACGCGAAGGACATCTCCACGACACGTTCTCTTTCATCTCATGACAGTTGTCTTGCCACGAGCGGTCGATCGCGCCCTCTCTCAACCTCTGCTAATGTTTTTTCTTTTCTCGAAAATACTCAAAGACAAAAAGATGTTGATCTGCTGATCGTATGATAATTTGGCTTAAGAATATCTATTTTCTTTAACTAATACAAAGACTTAACACCTTCGTTTATTTCAATTAACAACTTACCTTTAAACACCAAGGACAGTCGGTACGTGATTATGGCAGGTATTTATCGATAGCAAAACTTTCCATTGCTAATATCGGACCAACTCCATGGGACAAGCAGTAGGTCGAAATAAAAACGAAGCACAATCTTCATAAATGACAAAATAAATATTTTTTTGGATTAATGTGATTAGAGTATATTTATTAGCCCATCTGTGAAACCTTTGCCTGTAATGTAATCGTTAATATATTTACAGGCCTGTGTTATCCGCAACTGTAATGCAAGGGGGAAGAGAACAATAGCGACGGAGAAACAGAGCTGAAGTTAACCAATATACAGGAAGAAAAATGAAAAAGTTTGTACAATTTACGGATTCTAAGAGAGGAATTTCTTGGCTCATTATAGTCAGCTTGTGGTATAATTTAAGTACAGGAACGCACCTTCACAGTATCCATTGACTTATTGACACCAACACCGACACCTCTTCCTTATGGAGTGTCCTAGGGTAGCATATTAGGCCCTATATTATTCACGATGTATACAAAACCTCTATCATGTATTCTTGATAATTTTGACATGAACTACCAAACTATACGCAGATGACGCCCATTTATGGCTCCCCATTGATCTTGAGAACCTATCTGACATAGTACAGAAAACAAATATAGTAGAGAAATGTTACATTAAAAATCCAGAGGTGGACGACAGCTTTCAAAATACAAATAATACATAAAAAACTGAATACTTACTCATGACACCCAAATCAAGACGCAAACCTATACCTGATATCACACTTTCACATGGAACCGTCACAATACAGCCCGCATCACAAGTCCGCAACGTCGGTGTTGTCTTTGACAAACACCTCACTTAGAAGAACACATTAACAAAGCCATCAAAACATGTCACATACACTCACGCAACATTTTGTCCATACGATAACTTCTTACACAACCAGTCACAGAATCACAAATACATGCCTTTATTATATCAAAGTTAGACTTCTCTAACACACCTTGCATTAGTTTACCACAAACACTCACAAGCAATGTGCAAAACGTACAAAATACAGCTGCAAAACTCATCTTCAAAATTGAGGAATATAAACATGTCACTCCGCTACGACACCAATTTCACTGCCTACCCATTATGCAAAGATCACAATTCAAAGAAATACTGCTAACACACGGACAAATAGGCCTATACTCTGATGTTCCTTGAAACTTAAAATATTATCACGCAAAAGAAAAGCGCAAGAAACACACGGCTATCACACACAATAACCATTGAGCCTTATCACACCAAGACCAAGGTAATGGGAAGGAGGATTGTCTCTTCAGCCGCAGCACATATTTGGAACAAGTTACCACCTCAACTTCGTTCAATCTCACATTTCAACACTTTTTAAATCTCAACTAAAACGCATCTTTACATATAATCTTTCAACTCATTCATGAGTTCATTTCTAAATATTTTGTAGTATGCACATTCTTCTTGTAAATATGAGGACTCGAAGGAAAGCGAAATCTGACTTACTATAATTATTGATAAGCTGCGCTATACAAATATCGGAAATTATCATTATTACGTACGAGTCTTCTTGTTCTATGATAAATAATAGCTGTGAAGAAAGTTCGCCAAAGTGCTGCAAATTTGGCGCCGTTAAATGTGCCTATGTTCCTATATGGGATTACTTTATGGAGACTAGCCCTCGGCTCGAAAATTGCCCTGCAGTGTGCCAGACAGCGTGCCTCTTACGGTGCATTGGGAACCGCGGTTGTGCGCGCCCTATTTATAGTCTTTCGGTTACGCGCAATGTACGGTGGAAAGATGCTTTTGGTTCCATGTCCGCGTTACGCTGTGAAGACGGGGTTGGTTGCTTGTGCAGTTTACGCCGTAAATATGACCATAGTCTTGTGTCAACGTGTCACGCTGTAAAGACGATATAAAGTGAAGCAAGCATTGGTTACGTGAACGTTTTACGGTATATAGGTGCGCTCTCACGGTTGGAAGGCGGTCTTTATTGTCTGTGTGTGGGATGAGGCTTCGATTGCGAGAAATCCGTTTCTCGGAAGTCTGTTCAATACGTAATATTACGTCGCAGGAAGTGAAGCATATAACTAATGCAGTCATTCACACCATCGCCCTTGTTTCACTTTACGTACATTGTTTAGGAGGAAACTAATATTAATGTAATTTGTTGAGTGTGGGCGCGAATGTGTATGCCATGTGATGCTCAGACTGTAAGCAAAGGTGCCTATTTATGCGACAGGTTTGCTCGTTTGAATTAACATCTTGGGGGTTTCTTTCTACGACTCAGCACTAGGAAGTCGAATTTTCTGCACTATGGCTACCTACCCCGCATAATAAATTGGTCCAATCATTTTCGTAGAAAACCACTGTTTATGCTTGCTACTTTATAAAGGACCAATAATAGCCTGCAAAACTCGAGAATCCCGCGTTCGTCCATATAAAGAAACGTGTTTTGAAGCACTTCAGTAAGACCTGCTCAGCTTGACTAAGTCTTTCGGTTTTACAGCTCTAAAACAGGCACCAGTCCACTCTCCGTTGTTAGTTTTCAGTGAATATTGGCGTACAGCATATCTACCGAGAATATGTTTTAATGGTACTTATGTTGAAAGAGATCTAAGAAAACTTCGAAACCGCCTGCCAGTTGTTTTTTGTGACGATCTCCAGATCATCCTCGATCACCTAAGTCGACCGTCCCAATGTAATAAAATGAAATTTATCTGATTAAAGCGTACTTATTAGCTTTGCTGGGTAGACTGGGTAGATGGAGAATGTCAACCTTAATGAGGATTAGCACTTGCGCTAGAAAGTTGGTGGTGGGGTATTGTAGATGCATCTGTGTATGGTGATGAAGTTCATAATAGCAAAAATTGGGCACAAAAAGAGATGGAACTTATGCGCAGACATCGTATTTGAACTGGAATGAAAGAAATTTAAAATTAAAGACGGATTTAGGATAATGAATAGAAATAAAGAATAGATTCCCATCATAAAAAGTCTGCTAAATGAGAGATTACAAACACGATAGTAAATAGAAATGGTATATATACAGATATGACAAATTTATTCAAAATGGTCAGACAGTAGCACCTCAAGTGCAGGATTGAGGAGTTAGCTGCCGAGATGAATTTTGAATGACGTAAAGTCAGTGAGTGTGCGAATATATATCATCAGGAATTGTGTTAATGGTGCATGGTTCAAGATAGTGCAGTGCTCGCTGACCTAGACTTCTTAGCGCGGGGTGGGTATTCCTTGTGAGTAGATCTAAGGTTATGGCCATAGTTAGGTGGTTCTACGAAATTGTTAGCAATAGTAGGGACACTTTATGGTAATCATAACGGAGCTTATGGTAATCACAAAGGTATAAATATTTGCGTCGGTTAGCTAAAGAGGGTATGTTAAATTTACATCTGAGGTACTGTGAGTCAGTGAGGGGTTTGCTGTTATCGACTATCCTGAGGAACCTATTTTGCAAGGTTTCCAGTGTTTTAGAATTAGTCGCTGACATGTTATAAAGAGTAGAGGATGCATCTTCGTTTCTTGGTCGAATAAGAGATATATTGAATGTATGGAATGTATGGAAATAAGTTTTGAGTATGAAAGAGTTTCGCGGATGTAGATTAGAGAGCCACTCTCGAACGACTGGAAGAGCGGTCCTGCCAGATGGGTGTGGTGTGAAAGTTAAACCTCATGCGAGAGCCTTTATTGGTTGCCACATACGGTCTATGTTACCTGTACGTAGCCTTTTATCTTTAAAACGCACTGCCTGATGATACAACGCATTACATGGGATCCGCAAAACATATGCTACGATGAGCTATCCCAGGCCGCACGATAAGAACGCTATAACGCTTAGCTTATGTGTAAGAGACCTTATGAGATCAATATCACCAGCAACAAATCTATCTAGACAAACGACGCATGTGACAAAAATGCTAATATTGCCATTTTGTCTCTGTGGCATTCGTTATGCAGAAGGAACGAGGAATTAACGCAATAAATGTAATACGTGTTAGCGTAAAAAAATTAATGGATAATCATGCCAAGTGAAGTGTACGTGAACTCTTGCAACAGCAGAAATGTACGAGAAATTGCTTTCTTTGTAACGCTGTCAAAATGACAGTTTTAAATCAATGTTCTTTTATTTTATTTCCTATTCATTATATTTTATAATGAACAATAGAATTTAATCAAGAAATATAGGAAAATACCTCATTTCTGACACAACCAAATCCTCATTCAGGAAAACTAAAGTTCCCACGTGGCAAAGAGCGTAGTGGTTAAACTCCTGGAATTAAATCCCCCAAGATCCGACTAAATCGATCCCTCATTCAGCCAGTATAACATTTATGTTTTGGGGTCAAAAGGCATCTTAAACCCCGTCTGATAATGGGATCTAGGTAGCCTTTGTAGTGTGGTTATGGAAAGGCTTTCTCTCTGGTCGATGCCCTCTGGATGGTCTAAATATCTCTCATATCTCCGCTGTCTCGTCATCTTGTTGTAAATGATCATAAACTATCACAGACTTAGCAGTAAGCGACAATGTGAAGCATGTCTGCTGGGGTTTGGAACCAGTCATGTGGATGGTCAACTACCATGGCCGATAGATTCGGTTGTTTTCAGTACGTTTTCCCAAGCATTACAAAAAAGAAGCTAAGTTTTGTTATGAGCCGTGAAGATTGGGAGTTCATCCGCGCACACAAATTCTAACGATCCCACGTCGCTTAATTAAGACGCAACCACGGACATCTATTACGCCACTCGATTCCGGTGTATAATTTTGTTGAAGACAAATAACAATAACATTAAATTAATTGGGCTAAAAATAGACCCCAGTAGCAGTTGATACACATGTATTAATAAGAATTCATTAAAAACCACCTTGGGTTTAATTTAGATTTCAGTAGCAATGGATGTACATGTAATCAGCATAAAACTATCTTGTTGTCGGCATCTGAAGATGGATTATTAATTTGTCAACATTTTGAACATTTCCGCCACATAAAAGAAAAATAAATAAAAGAAAAATATCGTAGTTGGTAAGTCACTCCCTGAAATCAATCAGCGAGCTAGTTAGCTCCCTTAACGAAAGTCAAAATGGAGGCTGTGGTCAATTTTACATTTCCATCTAATAATTAGTAGTCTGTGTACTCAGTCGTGTAATTTTTGAATTGTGATAAAATGACTGAGAGAAAGTTCAAAGATGGTCTGAAAAAATTCGGCCCCAGTGCTGCGACTATTCGGGAAAATGTATCAGCGGCCTTGCGCCAAACCGTGATAGAAGTTAGTAGTAGTAACAGTAACTTAGTAAGTCACAATAAAGCACATCGCTTTCAATGTAATGTACTTATGACGTCTGATACTACAATAGAATTTACCGTATTTAGAATGAAAATGTAACTAAACCAATGATACAAAACAGCTTAATGGCATGTAAGTAGATAATCAATTATCCATTCGTCTATGTGACAGGAAATTACCATTATTAACTAACTTTAAATAAACTCCAATTATATAATATACTCTATGCACAGGCAGCTATGGTATATAATTATAGCTGAATTATTGGTATTTTCACACCATCAATTTCTGTCTGTTATTACCTTTGAAGAGTTTGTGAAATGCATAATATTTTTATTATTTCATTGATTATTAATTGGATCATTTTATTTTGGATCCTAGATGTCCAGGATTCCATTTGACATTAATACTGGGATTTCTGAATGTCGTAACCACATTAAAACCCAGAATCCCTAGAGTGATTTCCCCTGGTGATCATACATTTGACACAGGGAGCAAAGTGTGGGTAATAGTACGAATTTGCATGCTATTTTCATTAATTTTTTATTCACCACAGTTAACTTAATTTGCTAGGTTTTAACCAATAAACAACCAGACGGTATGAATTAGATGATTTGCTAAAGCATTGATGAAACATGAACTTGATGTTATTAATGATGTATGACTGATCTATTAGTATAATCTATTAGTATGATCTCTGGGTATGATCTATGAGTATGCTCCGTGAGAATGACCTATTAGTATGCTCCGTGAGTATGATCTATTAGTATGATCTATTGATTATTATTAGTTATTGGTATCAATGACCATATTGATATAGGGCAGTATTATTGTCAGCTCTAACATACTGGCACAAAGTGACTCTCATAGAGCTATTAATAAAGACCAGGTACGTAAGTGGGATAATTTCGACTTGCACAGATACTGGCATGACTGTGCTACGGTCCACTTTACAAAAACACTTAGTAATTCATATTATTGTTGAGAGCTGTAAATGATGTGGTTTCTTTACTCACTGGACTCTGCACTTTCCACAAGCGCCAAAAATCTATAAATGTGACCATCCTTCACCCATGAGTTCCAAATGTCTATTGAAAGATAAACCTCTTGACCGTGATGGTGTAGGTCTGGCTAATATAATGGTAGCTATACAGAAGTTGGTGCTGACTCAGTACGAAAAAGAACAAATCCTAAAAAATACAGGCAGTCTCACTTAGACATATCTAAGACACTGTAGTTAGCATATAATTAAAAATCTACTTTGAATAGCTGATGTACTTTATAGCAATAAAAATATACAAAAAAATTTAGGGATGTCTCTGGTATGTTTTTGTGATTACATATATTCTTTATTGTTTAAAGTGAACATAATGAGTTAGTGATCAGAAAATGAATTGTCCTTAATGAAAATCCAGTTAATGATATCTGAAGTCACGTGATGACATAGTGATGTCTGGAATCTGACTTAGGTCTATTGGCTGTGACAAAGGTCGCAACACGGACACAATTAAATATATGGGGCGTTCCACGATACGCAATTGTCTTTTGCTATTTCGCTACCGCCGTTTATTCAAACATAACCTCATTGGATCATCGGTCAGTTCGGACGTGTGTAATTGGGACAGAGGTTTAGTTAATATAAGTTATGTACCACCATAATTTCACAACTAAATTTAGGTATTATAAAGGGTTTTTAAATACGTGTATTTAACAAATGTCTAATTTTTGTTAAAACCATAGTTTGTGTTTTTAAAAATATATTGACATTGTACAAGTCTTAGTCTTTGTTATGGAAGCTACGTTTTTTATGATGCAAATATACTAAAGCATTTAACCAAACAATCTAGATACCAAAAAATTCTATGTTATTTCTAATATCCCATTGTTCCAGACTCTCTGGAAACTCAGCTAAACCCTATTTGAATTTGAGTGTATTTTTACTCACCATCACGCCCACTTTGCTCCTTCCCCAAATATCTTGCTCACATTCCTAAAGCTCGACTAACTCATACTAATAATCACTCTTTCTGCCGCTGGACCTAAAATGTGGAACTCTCTTTCATTGTCTCTTCATTCTCTTCATTCGCACACGCAACGCTTTTAAGACACGGCTGAAAACACCTCCTTTCTCTTGCTTATCATTAGTCAACATTGTCCTGTAACGTAACTAATATGTTCTACTCTGTCTACTCATATTTTTCTTTTCATCAATGCTTCCGATTCATCTTTCTGTAGTCTGCAGAGATTTGTATTTGCCCCTTTCTGCATTTATGCACTCATCTACTGTAACTTGATATTGTGAACATGATGTTGATAGTGGATTTTGGCGGGATACAAATGATAATATATTTTTATTATTATTATTGTATGTTGGGCTTAACTTTTGTGCTAACTCTAACTTTTCCCTGCCTTTATATAAAAAGAAATATGATCATTTATTGAACGGCAAGTATCGTTTATATTGTATGATACTTGTGTAAACAATTTGTATTCAACATTTCCCCCATACTAATACTTAAGCTTTTTGGTTAACCGAAAATGTCAATAACCTCCATATGCTTGCTTAATTTGATATTTTAGCAGACGTATTAGTTGCTAATTTCATTACTGTTGTAACTTAAGTACTGAAACTGATACCCGGGACCGATCACTAGTGGGTAACTGAGTACTCGTCATAAATTGTAAACATGTGAAATGGCTTTCAAAAACAGCCTCCTAATACGCCCGCCCAACTTGAATTATTGTAACTTAAATATCCTCTTGATAAAAAGAGAAAAATATTCTCATTCCCTATAAATTGTGTTGTGTTCATTTTTCGTATAATATTCATAAATTCTGATAAGTTTGGTCGAAAACTCGTGACAGTAGCATTAATAGTAGCCATCTTAGTTTATTTGCTACTCAAGTCAAGGACGGTCATGGTGCGTTCGAATAAAGGTAAACTGTAATATTTGTGCAAGCTCGAATTGTGACTGAAAAAATATGTTGTTTGCTATTACTATTATTATTAATAAAATGATGAATTAGTTAGCTAAAACCAAAGAACGCGTATTCCTGAGCTAACCAATGTTTTTGGGTGTTATGGAAATAGACGAGCTGTAATGTGAGTCACTGTTAATCTCCCTTACTTAGAAGCCTAAAATGGTGAAATTATTGTAATGTCAACACGCCGTTTCATTTGTCATAAGGTTTTGATTGGTTTACTTTGGTACAGATTTTTCGTTGTTTCGTGGTTATTGAATTCAATTAACAATGCTTTCCGTATTAGTTCACTGTTAATTCTGGAAAAAAAGTGATACATTCAAAATACCTGTATGACCAGCATATATGACAAAATTACCCGGGTAGTTATGTACCCGAGTAGTACCCGGGTACCCAAGTACTCGTGTCAACACTAAATTTCATTTTAAGTCACTGACTGACCTATGGCCTACATTCACCAAAAATCACATGCAATGTACAATATCAAATGTATTAGACTAATATACATACTACAAGTTATATTATATACTGGAATATAATAAATGCAATGCCACTGGTGCCTATGACTAACAGATACCATATGGTGTCAGTATCAGCGTCCTGGCACCATTCATTAAATAAGTCATTAATTAAAATGACCCGTTCCACATTTTCTAGTTATATTTTACTATAGCTACATTAACAAACTTCATCCTTCTTACCTCTCTTTCATATGTTGGTTTATCACTAAATACTAATCAGAGGCGAATACCTAATCGCTGTTGGTAGCTGGTCACTTCATCAACCCAGTCATCTGGCGCATCTATTGTCAGTCTTGTACCCGACCTTTTATTGACCGTTGTAGAACAGCGTACATGTACAGCAATCTAAATCAGATACCATATATTTGGTTATTTGGTCGGAAATAATGAAATAAGGAGGGGGTTGGGGAATTGCGCCATCTATATAGTTTTATGCTCCCTCGATAATTGTGGTCTGATTGTTTTGTCTGTAGTGGAAATTGCGCTGTAGGTGGTGACATTTTCAGATTGGACCAGTCCACTAGTTTAGGAGAAACTTAATTCAGTAACAGGTGTGGATCTACCCTCAGTGTATGGCTTCCGATAGTTAACATGTACATACCACTGCATTAATGGACTGGTCCAATCTTATGATGTCACCACCTACAGGGCAATTTCCACTGCTTGACGAAACGGAACACACCAGAATTATCAACAGACCAGATTTCTCAGAATTATCGAAGGAACATAAAAGTAGAGATTTATATCCTATATAAAGATATATGCATCATCAATCTTTCAGCGGAGTCAATTTGTCTGGCTTATCTTATGTTTATTGTGTCTGTTTATGGTCGTATTCCATGCAGCCTGTGGGTGTTTCTTTCATCCTTGTCTTGTTATATGACCCTCGACTACTAGACCAGGTAGTTGACGAGATGTCTGCTTGATAAATTCATGATACTCATAAAACTGTTTTTCTGGTATTAAAGCATCTTGCTATTGCTGGCAATTGGTGAAGTGTCTTGCTATTGCTGGAATTTGGTATTATAAAGTATCTTGCTATTGCTGGAATTTGGTATTATAAAGTATGTTGCTATTGCTGGAATTTGGTACTATAAAGTGTCTTGCTTTTGCTGGCATTTGGTACTATAAAGTTTCTTGCTTTTGCTGGCATTTGGTACTATAAAGCTTCTTGCTTTTGCTGGCATTTGGTACTATAAAGTTTCTTGCTTTTGCTGGCATTTGGTACTATAAAGTGTCTTGCTATTGCTGGCATTTGGTACTATAAAGTGTCTTGCTATTGCTGGCATTTGGTACTATAAAGTGTCTTGCTATTGCTGGCA
>WURV02144575.1:0-18756 GCA_011762755.2 Epimenia babai
CCTAACAGGCTCCATATGTCACCCGCGTAGTCCTAACAGGCTCCATATGTATCACGCGTAGTCCTTACAGGCTCCATATGTCGCCCCCGTAGTCCTAACAGGCTCCATATGTCTCACACGTAGTCCTAACAGGCTCCATATGTCACCCGCGTAGTCTTAACAGGCTCCATATATATCACGCGTAGTCCTAACAGGCTCCCTATGTCGCCCCCGTAGTCCTAACCATCTCCATATGTCACCCGCACAGTCCTAACAGGCTCCATATGTCGCCCCCGTAGTCCTAACCATCTCCATATGTCACCCGCACAGTCCTAACAGGCTCCATATGTGTCACACGCAGTCCTAATAGGTTCCATATGTGTCACGCGTAGTCCTAACAGGCTCCACATATCTCACGCATAGTTCTAACAGGCTCCACATGTCTCACGCATAGTCCTAACAGGCTCCATATGTCGCCCGCATAGTCCTAACAGGCTCCACATGTCTCACGCATAGTCCGCGATATTTGATGATGATTTACAGTGAGTGGTACGTGTCGTGCAGACTAGTATGCATCATAACGAGGAATATACTGGATAACTCTAGAACTTACAAGAACATTCTAGCGTATACTATATTTGTATTTGGAGTGGTAAGCATCGTGCAGACTAGTATGCATCATAACCACAAATTTACCGGATGACTCTAGAACTTACGAGAATATTCTAGCGTATACTATATATTTGTATTTAAGCATCTGCCGGTTGCGAAAATCGTCTATGACGGGTGTTTTACAATACTGTGAGAATATTGCTTGGTCACAAAGTGTAATGTAGAGTTAATATGTTGTAATTGAATCATTCTATAAGCGTTACTTTTGCTATAAATATCGTGTAAATAAATATAGTTAATTAAAGTAAGCAAACGTGTTCTGTGATTTCAACAATAGTATTACAGACAGGCCCATCATACACCGACTCCGCTTACGTTCAGCCGATCTATGTTAGATAGTGTTATAGCTTAATACTAAGAATTTATGGAAAGTAAAAAGAATAATTGTAATAGAAACATTATTAACAAGGCTGAACGAGGTGGATGTTTCTAATAGGTCAAACCATGCTTGGTGATTCGTTGGTTCCAAGTTGACGGCGTCACGTAGTATTTTTTCGGCCATTTTGTTATTGTTGAGATGGTGTAACACAGTCCCCTGTAATGTTTTACGTTCGTCCTAATGACATCTAAGTCTGTAATTTTAAAAAGTCTATATAAAAATTAAAAAACATTGGTAGATGGCGCAATAAAGCCTCTTGGAGCTTGTCAAATGACCTGTTTGCCCTCCGTTGCAAAAAAAACCAGAACACCTGGTAATTTTCAGTATTTTTTCTGATAAAAGGTCGATATTACAACAGCCTTTGATATCAATTTTACATTCCACATACACGTATATAAAACCATAAGTATATCATATAAAGCCTAAGCAATTTCGGGTTTGTAATTTTGTTACAATTTTGGAAAAAAAACTTGAAAATTATCAGGCATTCTGCTTTATTTGCAACAGAGTGTAAAAATCATGCTAATCCTACTAGTGAATCCTGTAGTTTAAATTTACTCAATTCAAATGTCAGAAATGGCACTCGACGTTCACTCAAAAAGATTCCCAATAAAAAAATTAGTCTGTAAGCCAGAATCAAACCCCGGACACTCGCACCAGAAAGACATTAGTTAAGCATCAAAAGAGATTTCAACACCTCGTATTATATTTAGTTTGTCATTCCTGCTTTTCAATCAGTGCATGCGGGACATGAGATTTTTCGTTACCTGATGTCACATTTTATGAATATACAGTAGAGAATTTCCTACCATGTTAGTTTGATCAAGGGAAGAAGGGCTAGACTTTAGTTTTACTTCATTAATCCTAGTGAATCTAAGTCGCACATACTGTTTGGCTTTGAAATATCATAAGCAAATTCTACATAAACAGCTTTGATACAAATCTTTCTCAATATTCAAGTGCGTAAATTGTGCTCCTTTCCTGGAGCGAGTAGAAGGTGCAGCTGAAATCTCTCAAATGAGCAAATTCAAACTCGTAACTTCTCGAATAGCTGCCCTCGTAACTTACATAACTGGGTAACCAGGGGCGACAAAAGCTTTTTGCTTACACTACAACATGTTCGAAATGGATCCGCTAATGATAAGTGACTTACGAGATGCAGCAAACTCTTCATGTGTCCCGCGTTAATCGAGATGGCGTTTTCGTAGCAGACCCGCGCCTCCGCGTAGTTCTGTCGGTATTCGTGCAGCCGGCCACGCTGAAAAAAAACAAAAAACCTATTGGTGCGACTGACTAAAAAAAAGAAAACATTCACAGACCACAAAAAAGTAATAGCCGAGGCTATGAGACGCACCTTACAATGACTGTTTGACAATGACGACAGCTATTCAGTACATATACAATAGCGTATCGTCCGTGAAGGATATCAAGGGTCTACCAATCTTGAAGAGAGGTCTACTCCAGCAGAAGGTGATAAATGACTCGATGAGAAGCATTATGGGGAAGCCGGCAGTTTCGAACCCGTGACCTTTCGCAGCTGGCGCTCTTACGACCCGACTATCTGCTTTCCGGCATAAACGACAAAATACAATCATCCCTAGCTAACAATTATATAAATATTTCCGTGTTTCTAGAGCAAGTCACGCAGCCAAATGGTAAAAAAGCAAGACTTGCAAATGCCACATCATGGGTTCAAAACCGTGTGGTTTTTCTACGAGAGCTTTAGGTGGTAGTTCATCCTCTTTTTCTGGAACGCGAGTATCTCTAAGTACGCGCTCAATACTGCCTCGAATGGGTGATATTTGAGTATGGTAGGTATTGTACCTGCACTTAATAGCTGCAACAGACATTCAGTAAAATTTTATAAACATCTCACACATTATAAATGTTTAACTCAACCTTTATTTAATGAGAAAACCCAATCGTACTCGTGAGAACTCGTGTAGAGAAAATGTGACATTCGACATGTCTGTTTTCATGTAGCTTACCATGAAGGCAACATGGTGCGAGTGGGGGAAGATGGTGGAAGTCTCTTGCACGCACGATTCTGCCTCATCCAACTTGTCTTGCATCAGGTACAGCTCGGCTACAATCAGCGCAATATGCTCGTTAATGGGCAAATAACGCCCCGTGTGTCCTGCAACTGTTGAATCTACGTGGTTCAACGATGACCTACAATATTCTGGAATCTGTGAATTTGACATGGATTCTATGGTAAAAGGTATTTATACATATAAGACGTTCGCACAGTGCCAACCATACTTCACTGAGATATTGACACAGATATGACAAAACTAACCCAGATGAACAATTTTTTGACTGAAAAGGAGTCATATAGACCCAGACATTTTGAATACTGCCCTGGATATAATTATAATCAAGATCATGATCCAGAAACAGCCATATTTTGGTGAAATATTGCCATCAATATTACTATGATTCTGACATAGATACAGCAATATTTAAAGCACCTACTATTGACTCCTATATTATGAAATATTCAACAGATACCACAACATTTAAACTGTCTATTGACTCTGATATGATGAAGAATTTGACCCATAAATAGCAATACAATGTATTTAAATCTACTATTAACTCCGATATTATGAAGATAGTGACCCAGATGCAGTAACATTTAAACAGCCATTGAATCCTATATTATGAAGATACTGACCCAGACACAGCAATATTTAAACCTACTATTGACTCCGATATTATGAAGATATTGACCCAGATACAGCAATATTTAAACCTAATATTGACATAGATAATATAAAGATATTGACCCAGATACAGCAAAATTTAAACTATTGACTCCGATATTATGAAGATATTGACCCAGATACAGCAATATTTAAAACTACTACTGACTCTGATATTATGAAGATATTGACCCAGATACAGCAATATTTAAGCCTACTATTGACTCAGATATTATGAAGATACTGACCCAGATGCAGCCATACTTTTGAATGGTATAATGCCCCAGATGTGATGAACAAATTGCCCCACATAAAACAATATGGATGAGTTAAATATTGCCCCAGATATTAGGAAGATACTGACCCAGATACAGAAATATTTACACCGACCATTGCTCCATATATTATGGAGAACTTACCTAGATACCGCAACATTTAAACAGAATATTGAGCGAGATTTATGAAGATACTGACTCAGATACAGCAAATTTTTTATGTGATTTATTTCCCCGGATGTAATGAACATACTGACCCAGATACAGCAATATCTAAACGTATATCGCCCCAGACCTAGATGCAACCATATTTGTGCCTGCAGCATCCACGAGTTCTGCGGACCCGACCGGTGCTGTACGCTGACCGTTAGAGAGGAAGCCACTTCCGACAGGGTCTTTTCGACCCGCGATGCTGCCATCGACTCTGCTCTGATGGAGCCTGCCACAATAAACAAAATTATAAGGCACACCAATAACTCATAATAATATATACATTTATAGAGAATTTCTAAAAAGAAAAAGAGTTTACTGTAACATATACAAAATACAAATACAAAACATATCCATAAGCTATCTCCATGGTAGCAAAATGTACAGTTGTTTTTATATGAAAATATATTAATTAGAATATTGCTCTGTCGATTATTTCAATGATTTTGTGAGCGCCTTTCTCAGCATATAAACATAACCTCATGCATAGTAAGAGATACCGTAGAATGTAAGAACCTATAAAAAACTGTCACAGATGGTCAAATACGATAAGAATATACGGCGTAAATTATGTCAGTACGAAATGGGTAATGATGTGTACTACTCCGTACTGTACAGAAAACAAATTCCAGAGGGCAGATGCTGACATAAAAGGCAGCACAGAATTTACCATGACGCTTAAATCCCATTTAAATCACTTTGTGAGTCGTTATTCCAATCAATAATTAATCTTGTCACTTTTTGTACTGGTTCATTTCATTTATGAGCTTAGCATGCAAGAAACACAACACCTGTGGCATTCGCAATACTGTGGAAAAATAGTTTAAGGAAACTTTTGGTTTAAGGAAACTAATGGTGTTTACAGTCGTAAATAGGATTTTAGATATCGGGAAGTATAACCAGAAAAAGAAAAGAAGATTATATCCTTCTGACAGAATACAGTAAACAGCTTAAACAATGAAGTACAACATTTATAGACTGCAAGTCTCGACCAATCAAGGATCTCGATGAATGTGTTTGCCAGCTATTCAGCGCAGATGCAATACCTGCGATATTCGCGTGACAATCGTGAAGAATGATATTAAGTGTCGATCTAATTTAGAATTGGGTCTAACAATCAGCAATAAATAATTTGATTTTTCAGGTTTTTACCGGTATGCACAAAACACACAAAATGCTTAATAAAATAGAGTCATGGAAGATATTTTGAGAAAAAAGGTATTTGATGAGGGACCACAAATGTATGTAGTCATAAACTGACTAGAGGAGCTGTCTCCGGTGGTTATGTGGTCTTTAACAAAAGTCGCCTTAACTCGTCTAGGTAACCCTTGCACTTCTATGTTTCTGACATTACTGAGTTCGAATGCTTTCAGGATTGTCCTCATGGCGCGTCTCTCTCCACTATCTCATCATGGCATAGCAAATAATCCTGAACTATCGCAGATTCTTCGAGTATCCTGTTTGTCAGTGTTTGAAACCAGCAGCAAAAATCAGCCCATTTTCACTCGGATGTTTTGTTTCCCCCACCATGACATTTGGGATATTTTATCGGTCTTTTCAACCACATCGGCCTGTTTTGTAACGTACCCAGTCTGGTCTTCACAACGATTGCTCTGCTAATCTGCATTTGCTGACTAATAAACTATATAGCCGAAATGATAATCAGTTTTGCGCTAATATTTGTGAAATGTCACGGGGAAGTCACAAAAACGCCACCACCTAAAATTTTTATCAGGGGGGAAGGAGTAACGAATTCTGCGACAAATTCAAAGACAATTAGTCGCCATGAGGCTTGTACATAGAATAACCTCGTACATGACCAGCCTTGTAAATGACCAGCCTTGCTGGTCACTGTAATAAATTGTTGAAACAGTTAATATGAAATAGATAATGAAAAAATGGGAATTTACAGATATAAATAAAAATCTTGATGAATCTTAGCTTTATGTATAGTGCATAGCCAATCCGGTTGCTGGTAACCAAATAAAACGCGGAATTATCATAAATAGGGAGCGAATAGAAATGACTGTCGTTCACAGAAAAAAAACCACCACCCGGAGCGTTCTTGTAAAAGAAAAAAGATTAAAAAACCAATAGATGATAGAAGCAAGGGAGCCCGGGAGTGTATTACCTTGTGGCTTTAATAACGTGGGTTGTAGAAATGGTACGTCTATGTAGTTCAGTGAACGCACGTATGCTGATGTATATCACAATACATACAATATATACGTAAACGAGGCAAATATACACGGTGATGCATCGTACGCAGACGAACTGATATATGAACGTTTATATATATACGCTTATGAGTGACCCTTAAATACTGTGTATAAAAGTTACCACATTTAGAACTAATGCAATTCTATTTATACCAAAGCTGTGAATACAATGATTCTGCGAATTTCCTGCATCAAAATAAAACAAACTTGTTAATATCACACCTTTTAAGATGATAATGATGTTAATATCAAAACTTTTAATACGGCAATCAGGGTCATATCAAACCTTTTAATACAATAATCATGTTAATATCAAACCTTTTTAATTCAATAATCATGTTAATATCAAACCTTTCAAGACAATAATCATGGTAATATCAAACCTTTTAATACAATAATCATGTTAATATCTAACTTTTTAATACAATAATCATGTTAATATCTAACTTTTTAAGACAATAATCATGTTAATATCGAACCAACGAACCTGCTTATATCCAACCTTTTTGATCCGTTTATATACCTCTCAGTATAATAATCCTATAAATAACTCAATTTCGCTCTCTTATTTCAGTATCAGTATGATAATGTATCACTGCTATTGTGCCCTTGTTGGGGCTCCACACCCACGACCTCCAAATGACCCGTCTGGCGATCTGGTCATCTGGTGATCGGTACACAAGTGACAATAGAATGGGATTGAGTTATTGTTTAGTTCTGTGGGCCATTATCGGCCCTTTACAGAGCTATACTTCACGAGCGACGCAGGTCAAGGCTGGAATAAAAGTGTATGACAGTTAGACCTCATGGGACAGACTGATACAACGGTGCGTGCAAGAATCACCTAAATGCAGTAAAAGTTACAGCGACGCGCGATTATTTTAGACATACCCGAGTCTCGGTCAGAGAGCTCCGATATCTGTAACTGGGCGACACTGCGACGGTCAAGACTGACCCGGTCAATCAAGCCTGACCGACGACGCGAGAGAGAACTGCAACAACATCGGTCAGTTTCCAGAGAGTTGACCAGAATAATAATAATAATAATTACGCATTTTTCCTGCTCATCTCTTCACCATTCTCTTCCACACTGCCTCCGGAACTCCACGTCGTTATTGCAGGCACGACCATCGACCCCACTGACCGCATGCACCCTTGGTGTGATATCCGACAATCATACGAACCTCGACAAACACATATCTTTAAACTGGGTTCGTGTATTTATGAAACACTCGATCTATATCTCACTACCTGAAAACTGAGCCCCGTGAAACGTTACTATAAACCGTTATCATCAGCAAAATGGACAATTATGATTTACTCTCATCCTACCTGCCTACCACCGGACCCTCTTGATTCCAGGAATTACAGAACATCATCGTACTGGTTCTATTGGCAGGGTTATAGTAGTTATAACCTCGAAAGGCTTTAAATTAAAATTAGCACGAACCTGGGATTCCACCCTTGCGCCGAGCGATCCAGGATATAACCAGGATATAAATGGCATATGAACGAGATATAAACAGGATGTAAACAAGATATAAAAAAAGATATAAACAAGATATAAACAGGATACAAACAAGATATAAAAGAATATAAACAGGATATAAACATGATATAAACACGATGTTCGTGCAACGAATATTGAGTAATTTTTATTGAATTGGGATTGAAGTGTAAAACTTTAAAAAAAAATAAAATGATGCAATGTGTAAGTACGACTAACATTTATGACCATTAAGTAGCATGTATGCTAACTCTTATCCCACATCCAACCATGACTGGACACTATCATAATCATTACATTTTCTCTATGTATAGCGTATTAATAAATCGGCGTACTCATCATCGGTGACTTCATGGAGCCCCCTCCACAGTTCCAGCAGTTGCTGACAGGTCACTAGTGCCACCTGCGGCCCGTAACACACTTCTTCCAATCGTACTTTCGTCAGAAGTAACCTAACGACAAAAACCCGAACCAGTGACACGATATTAACCTTTTCGACGGCTACTATTTTAGATAAAAGCGCGAATGACCTCAAACGCTTTCTCTAACTCGATTATCTGTCACAGGGCGTTTCGTAAAATATCAATAGACTGTATTTCCAACTGCGTGCGTTTATCACTTGTGTGGAGCAGTTAGTCGAGTGGCAGGAGCACTGGACATGTCTCTAAAAGAGTAGACGCTTAATATATTTGACAGGTGATATGCAAGTGTAAAGGGTACTGTATCTGCGCTGAATAGCATGTACATTCATTGTAAACCGCTTTTTTGGCTAATACTTGCGGTCCATAAACGTTGTAAACTGCATCTGACAGGCTTACTTGGCTGATACTTGCGGTCTATGAGTGTACCTTAGCTTTTACAGGGCAGGTGGATGAGTTGTTAGATAGATTTAAATTTAAGATTAATCGACAGTCGATCAATCCGCAGTCTAGCCAGTCTACGAGCTGGGATATTTTTGGGGAAAAACTTACTTCAAATACCATCTGCCAATGAGGTCGGGGTAGCCCTTGCAGTGAGGTCATGCATAGGCGTCTTACCTCTAGACGTGTTTCACATACTACTGAAACAGTCCATCATGGCGTAATCTCTACGCTATCTCATCATATCAATGAACGCAGTCATCACCAATCACAGTATTCAAAAACAAGTCTGCTACATGGGTCCAGAACAGAGGTCAAATGCCCAGACTCAGTGGTTTGCTACATGGGTCCAGAACAGAGGTCAAATGCCCAGACTCGGTGGTTTGCTACATGGTCCAGAACGGATGTTTAATGCCTGCCCAGACTCAGTGGTTTGCTACATGGGTCCAGAACCGAGGTCAAATGCCCAGACTCGGTGGTTTGCTACATGGGTCCAGAAGAGGTTAAATGCTTGCCCAGACTCAGTGGTTTACTACATGGGTCCAGAACGGAGGTCAAATCCTTGCCCACACTCGGTGGTTTGGCCTAGAGTGATTTCCAAAAATAATAAATGCACGACAAATCATGGGATAGCTGCGTGAGTGGATGCTAACTAATTTTTCATCCGTCTTAGAAGGGGGTACTGTTTGTTTTCTTATTAATAATATATAGATAGTATTTCAGTGACGTTGCAATACCCGCAGTTAACTTGTAAAGTACCGATGATGGCCCAGACAATGGTTTTATCCTAACCAATTCACATACACATCCATCCATTCGCGTGTATAAATGGCACCATTGTCACATAGTACATTTTTATAATAATGTAATGTGTTTGACAGCTAGGATAGTAGGTCCATTATTAATAAAAGATATCTCATCTCCAAAAGACCCTTTTTTACCCCCACGTAGATGGTAGAGCCTTTAATATTAATACTCAACTAAGGACTGGTGATAGTTAACAAACAATAGTAACAAACCCCAAGTTATCCGGGTACTCTTGCAGGGCCGATGTGACCATGGCTATTGCTTCGTGGTACTGCTTCTGCGCGGAGAGCAGAAGTATGAGGAGATGCAGGGAGTAAACGTGGCTACATTTGAGGTGTAAGGCTTCCTGAACATACCGCATGGCCTCGCCGATCTGCGATAGACAGGCATTCGAGGTAAAAATAACTGATAGTCGAAAGACAACTGCAGCTAAAGGATGGATCAATACTCATGACGTTGATATTTTAGGGAATTATGCTGAACGGTAGATGTTATATACTGTATGCTCTTGGGTAGAGCACCTGGTTAAGCCTCGTTGGAGTTATTTATATACAGTCTTCTATCATCTTACCCAGCCTTGCTTCAGATGCTCTCTGGATGGTCTCTACGGCGACTACCTCTTCACTACCTCGTCATCACCATGTAAAGTATCATTAACTATGACGGATTTAGCAGAGTTTGCAACATACGTAGACTGTTGGTGCAAGGCTGACTGATAGTTGACTATGCAAGATAAGGTGACGAGATAGCTGAGAGGTAAGCGTTGTCCAGTTACCTATCCAGAGAGCATCTCAAGCGCGGCCATGTTATAGGGATGTAGCCCTTACATAACAACCCCGCGAGGGCTACCCAGTCTCCCAGGAGCAGACGGGGCATTTTTTACCCGAAAAAGCCAAAACTAGTACACTGGCTAGGGCAAGAATCGACGTAGGAACTACCAGATTCAAGTCTAATCATCTAACGACTACGCTAGCTGCCCCTGATGCGATTCCAAGCTAAAATAATTATTATTAAACAAAACTTTTTGAAGAATCTCAGCTCAAGTTTCTGAAGACATGCCTGCATTTGGCCAGTCTGTTGCTTTTTCAATGTATGCTCACGTATCCTGTTTCCAATCTGTATTATTCTGCATGTCTTTTGAAGCAATTGGACTAATATTAAAAATAAATCAATAGAAAAACATTATAATCTTGACAGCTACAAAAATCCTTCTTGGATGCCTTCTATTGGTATAATCCAAGAAAAAATGACATACATTCGAAGAACAGTAATAGATAAGGAAAGAATCAGGCTTCAATTAATAGAATTACCCCGCCAAAAAATATGAGATCCAGCTGCCAAAAATAAAAGAGGATGTGAGATGACAATGTACAGGATTGATGCAAGTACCTTACTAAAAGGTATATGACCAAAATTCACAGTACAAATAGAATGAGTTAAAGATTGGAAATAGAGAATGTTTAGGTAAATCAAACCGCATTGCAAGATAGAATGGGATAATTTTGGGGTAAAATGGGTGATGACACTATACTGGATCACTTTTAGGGATTGAGATTTTATAAAGTAGGCCTCTAACTATAGACAAGAACGAGGCATATTAAGGTTGTAACGGGAGTTTTAATTTACCTGTCTGAGAATCGCGAGTTGTAGAGCTCTGTGGAAACAGGAGAGGTAGTCATTGGGGTCGAGTTCGTATGCCCTGCAAGTACACAACACACGGCGTGAAGAACGGCGTATGTCTGCGATAAAGCAATATTACTATTATTGAATGGGCCAGACTTTGTGGGTACGAGCACTGGACTCATAACCGAAAGGTCACAGGTTCAGACCATCCACCAGTCGACTTTTCTGCGATGATCCTCAGCAAGTCATTAATCCAGATTGCTAGAGTAAACCCATCTCCAAAATGGGTAGACGCTTCATCTCATATTTTACGGGTGATTTGAGTGTAGAAGGTATTGTATATTCGCTGAATAGCTGTCAAAAATATTTCCTTGTAAACTGAATCTGGGAGCCGTTACTCGCAGATACTTGCGGTTTAGAAATCTTGTACTTGAACTTTTTACTTTCACTTTGGCCTCTGGACAATGAATGGAAAAATATATAGTAACTATTTCATGATTCTATTCACGGATATGAGTTAGACACGATAATAAAGTTAGTTGGTTAGTGAGTAAGGAACGGGCTTATCATTGCGTAGGCCGTCATTGGCCCTCCACAAAGCCAGCTCAAGTATGCTGTGAATTAGTCTCATCAACATGGGGTAAAACAGCGTCGTGCAAATAGTAGTCTGGGCAGATGGTCAACGACAGTAGACCTTTGGCTTCCACATCACCGGTTCTGAATGCCAACAATGAGTCTGCATATGTCGCACAGCTAGCTAAATCTGCGATAATTATTCACTCGATTAGATGACGAGATACCAGAGAGGTGTGTGTCAAAACGACCGTCTGAAACACAGCCGTATATGAAGGGAGAAGCCCTTACGTAACCACACTGTGAAGGCTACCCAGACCCCCCCATGGGCAGATGGAGCTTAAGTCACTTTTTGCCCGAAATATGCCAAGGGTAGACTACCCAGGGGAGTACACTGGCTAGACCGGAGATTCAGCCGTGGTCCGCTAATGGCAAAAATACGTAACCCAGCGAATATTTTGACATCTGCCGTATTTTGGGAGCGAGGTGTCGCACTTTTGGAAGGATTCGAGCGCGCGTCGTTGGTACGTGTGGCTGTTGCTGTGCAGTCGATACTCGAGCGATTTCATGGCGTAGCCTATACCGAGGGCCGTGTAGGCGCGGGATGACACGTCATGGTCGTCACCTATGGCGACTGCCTTTTGCGAGAACTCGATACCTTCGTCGTACTGCGGAAAGATGACGTGGCGTAAGGCGTGACATTCACGTGGGGTATGTAAAAGCTACACATGCCTCTGATGGGAATAGGTGGCATGACACTCATTTCTAAAATGAGTTGACGTTCGATATCTTTGATGTGCCGAAGGTATTGTATCTGCGCCGAATAGCTGCGATAAATATTCATTGTGAACCTCATCCTAGAGCCTTTATTGGCTCATACTTTCGGGCTATAGATATCGTGCTTTACCTTTAACCCCCTCCCTGACATAGCCTTAAGTACATGCTGGTATTTTCAAGACTATACCTTTTTTGTTATTTGCAACTTGAGCAAAATTTGAGCATTTGACTTTGAATCCAGGGGTCCCTGGTTCAATTCCTGCTCTAACCAATATACTAACTGTGGCGTTTTTCCGGCTGATGGCGCCTTAAACCCCATTGCCCATGGGGTCTGGGTAGCCCTTGCAGTGTGGTTCTGTGTGGGCTTTTTTTCCTCTGACGTTTGCAGTGCTTCAGATGCTCTATATGTGCTCTCTATGTCGCTTACCTCCCAGCTGTCGTCTTCTCATTGTAAATAATCATTGACCTTCCATAGACCTAGAGGAGTGTGCGACATATGTAGCTCGTATGTAGACATCTGGAACCAGTGACATGAATGGAAAAAGGTCAACTGTCTGCCCAGACTCGGTGGGTTTTTCACGTTGGGGGTTTCCCCCACCCCTTAAATAAGCGAGGCTGATCAAATTGTCGTTTTAACCACATAGGCTAGCTTTTTAAAGGGCCATGAATAAATTGGCCTACACAACGATTACTTCGGTAAACAGCCTATAAATAAATAAATAAATAAATAGTTGTTATGGATGCAAGACAGTTCGATGGATAACCTAAATGAAATATGCCAATTTCATACGCCATGCACGTACATCGTAAAGATTTTCGTAGCAGATTTTTGCACCCTGGAGTGGCACAACCGGGTTGGTCGGGTCGAGCTTGATGCATTGCTTCAGTACCACAACAGCCCGTGCATACTGCCGTGAAAACAGAAGGGCTGGTCAATCACTCGGCAACTTTGATGGTTTATACATCGTGTAGCACCATGCAGGTACATACGCGTTAGGTCTCGGGACTGTGTGTAAATGTCTTCAAATGGAAAAAACATCCATGAAATACACAATACTACTTTAGTAGTGGGGGTAAACGGGGAAAAGCCCGCCTTTATAAGTTTGCTGTAAACGCACAAGCCTGGACATTTGAAGGGAGTGAGTTCGAGCCCTGAGTTGGAATACCAACTATAATGAACCACTATGGTTATAACCATTTGGGTTATGGTTGTGTCTGAGTAAATACAACATAAAAAAATTATGCGTGGATAGGGAGCTTATATACTCCGCCATATTGTAAAATATATAAATAGATGACTTTCACTTCACATATATGTAATGTTCATATTACATCCAATTGTTCCATTTCTGTTTATTTAATGCCTTTCAACGCTGAATCATGTGGTTAACTGATAACTGCTAATCTATGGTAAGCTATGATTGTCACTATGATGTATGTAGTTAGCAATCAAGGCTAATGTCATGCTCTATCCAATGTTAGCCCGACGCTAACCCAACGTTCGTTTGACAGTACCTGTCTGTCTGATGTTAGCTGAACGTTTGCCAGGTGCGAGGTCAGTGTTAGTCAGATGTTAAAAAGGCTATTATTGTTATACTATTGTTAGCTTGAGGTTAAGCAAATGCTTGCCTGATGTTAACAAATGTCTGTCATGTGTGAGGGCAATGTTACACCTATATGTTAAGAAAGATTACCAGATATGTTTCATTTACTTTCTTTTATAATCGATTACCTAATCTGATATTTAAACTCTCTTTGAGTTAGCCACAATTTTCATAACCTGTCAAGTGTCTTTGATAGCCGTGTTAAAAGGGCACTTGCTATAAATGAATCAAATTTCATCTCACCGTTATCCTGTCACCCAAGTGTTAGTCTTTAGGCCCGATATTAAGCCAATGTTTACCAAGTGTAAGACCAATTGGTTGCCAAATGTTAGTCGCATGTTTACTTGACGTTAGGCTAATGTTGCAAAATGTTAGCCCACTGTTAGCCCGCCGATTGTAAATGCCCAAAGTGGAGTACCAGACACGTACGTACCTTTTCAGCACAAATCAACGACAGAGCAAACTGATACCAAATATGAAACTCGTCGAAAGAAAACCTCATGGCCCGCTCGAACGACTGAAACACGCATCATAAATGACTGAAACAGAGGTCAGAAATGACTGAAACAGAGGTCATAAATGACTGAAACAGGGGTCATAAATGACTGAAACAGGGGTCATAAATGACTGATACAGGGGTCATAAACGACTGAAACAGGGGTCATAAATGACTGAAACAGGGGTCATAAACGACTGAAACAGGGGTCATAAACGACTGAAACAGGGGTCATAAACGACTGAAACAGGGGTCATTAACGACTGAAACAGGGGTCATTAACGACTGAAACAGGGGTCATAAACGACTGAAACAGGGGTCATAAACGACTGAAACAGGGGTCATAAATGACTGAAACAGGGGTTACATAATACAACGAATGAATTTAATGATGAAAATACTGTGAGTAAAGTTAAATTCATGAGAGCACAATGAACAATAATGAAGAGATGAAACAAAAGGGCAAGGTTTCGACATTGCCTTATTAATGGTAGTAAATGTGAGTAGCCCTTGCAATATCGCCTTATTTTATTTCTTTGAGATGTAGAGAAACCCACATCAATATAAACCTGTCTGAGAACAAAAATTTTACTTATTTTAAATATCAATTGAAATTCAGAGACTGAATCAAATAGTGGATTGAGTTTAACATCAGTCAAATGAAATAACAGAATGAGTCGTCAAGACAGTAAATAGGGTTATAAAAGTGTGATAATGATATACTGTATGGCGATCATTTCCTCTAGAGATGGCTTTTTAAATGTTGTCAAAATTTTGTACACCGTATCGCGTTACCTCAGCAAGCATGAGAAACTGGGCGCGTTTAACAAGACATAGTGCGAGAAGGTCATAGACAGCTGATGTCGCGTTGAAAGCGTGCGTGCGCGCGTCTGTGTGTTCAGATGACATGTCTAGTACAGCTTCACGCGTTGCCTGGTTCACGCAGGGTTCACGCATTAAGCATGAATATGCATCGATCAGCAGAGTGGGCGCTAGATTTAAAGTTGACGTGGATTCTCGTTATTTAGATTGAGACACGATGGATGTGAGCTGCTTTGGCTATAAAATAGGTTGTTCCTCTGCCAAGTCTGGGCACGTCTGACTAAAAAATTTCTATTGATTTTGCTGTTATGTTTTATAGATCGTTGTAGTTTTTCACCGGATCAGGAAGATAGTGCCATGGTGGAGTGGAGTTTCCCTCTCTAACGTGTATTTATGAGAATATTATTCGTGGAGTTTATATCTTTATTGATACAGGTGGGAATTCAGATTGGTGACTATGCCTGTTTGATATTTGTTCGTTTTAATTTCAGTATGGCTCCACTAGTTGTGGATAGAGAAAAGACCCCCCCCCCCCAGTTGTGCTTGCTAAGGGGCCATTTGTGATGTCCAGAGAATCTTGAGTATACTTTTCATATTTTGTTTCATTTCAGTTGTGACGAATGAATGAGAAAAGCGCAACATGGTATATACATGGGTAGTGAAATGACGATAAGGGATAAAAAGACATCGCCACCCTCATGATTTGGAAGATGCACATGGGGACATCTTTCAAAACACAGTGCTAAGTACAACTGCTATATGTTTATACATACACATAATATAATTTTATAATGGTGAATGGGAAATAAATAAATATCCTTTGAAATAAATGTGTATTGCCGTATTTTTTACTTCATTTAATAGATCACAATGACTGAAGTAAAAAATTATACCTACACCGATAAAAAGGTAATGATCGAATTATGCATATCAGTGATAATCAGTCATAAAAATTTTCTTAATAAAACTGTAATGTTCAGTATGTTCTAAAACAAATTTTCTTAAACATTTTAACTGAAATGCTTACAATGGCTTCCGAGATCAACAACAAGAGTAACGTCTCTTCATTCTCATTGTTTGGTACAAACATTCTACAAATCATTAAGGAATCATAATGACGTTGTGAATTGTACAACCGTGAATTCATCGCCCATGTCCATAGTCAGATGCGTAGAATATCAAATGTGGACATTTACATTATTTACAAATACCGAATCGACGTAACATTATCTATCTCAGTGTGTTCTAAAAGGTGTTAAATACCGAAACGCACGGGAGTCTACTTAGGTAGCTCAGTTGGTAGAGCACAGGACCAATCATTTGGACGTCGTGAGTTTAAGTCCCATTGAAGGCCAGATTTCTTTTTGTGTATTCTTCTCCCAAAAAATTTCTCCTTTTGAAATAAAATTAAATATATCGAAGTAAAGTGTAGTTATTAGCCCTTATTAGCCTAGCTGTTGAACAAAATTCACATGAATTGCATTTAATTAAGAGCCTATATATATATATATATATTCCATGCTCACTGTAAATGTATATGATTGTATCTAACATTGATCTGTATTACCTGTATACTGTTAGGTGTTCATTTTATTTCATTAAAGTAATTACATTATAGTCTTAGACCATTAGGCTATTGTTTCATGTATAGTGTGTTAGACAGCTCAGCTAATAAGCAGACTTAAATCAAATAAATTTCATTTCATTCATTTCATATATATATATTACCAAGTGTCTCGAAAAGGTACTGCCATTTTTAACTGCCAATTTTAGGTAACATCAAAGAGCTACATTTTCACATTATACATGAATAATATATATAATATATATCAATGAAAATTGGCGGCTCCTATCAAAATGAAACTTGATGACGTGATGAATCCAAAAAACAGTCCCAGTTTTTACCTGGCAGATTGTTGCCCATGACCAGGTCATCGCGCGCTGTTTATGTAAAATGAATAATTGAATAATCACTAATTCAGGTCTGCCCATTCATGCGATTTTGCAAAAGTTATTTAAACACATCGCACGACATGGTATGTATTTGAATAAATATTTAAATCTTTGATTTGCAGTAAAGTTAAATATGTCATACTTCAAATATACAATATTGTACAGTGTATTTTAGGGTGCCCTTGAAAAATCTGGTGCAACTTCCATTTTTAACGGTACATTCATCATTTTAGGTTCACTGCGAAGATAAGATCCATGGCTTTTGATTCCTATATGAGATGCTGAAAGGTTACCTAAAATAGGAGGTTAAAATGGGGACATTTTTTAAGACACTAAGTATATATAATAACAAGATAAGATGTCTGCTTAGTGACTCTACATACTTTTTGTGTGCGTATTTTCGTGGGGTGCCCTGAATGTCAGTGGGGGGAGGGGGAGCACAGTCATTGTCTCCCAGGGGAATGTAGGTTTTGCCGCAGACACCTCGTAGTAGAACCTCGGCAAGTTGCCTCGATAATACCTGTGGATTAAATCAACAGAAAATAGAAGCAATACATCCCAGACATCAGCTAGCTGCCTTGATAATAACCGTGGATCAAATCAACAGAAAATAGAAGCAATACATCCCAGACATCAGCTAGCTGCCTTGATAATACCTGTGGATTAAATCAACAGAAAATAGAAGCAATACTTCCCAGACATCAGCTAGCTGCCTCGATAATACCTGTGGATTAAATCAACAGAAAATAGAAGCAATACATCCCAGACATCACCTAGCTGCCTCGATAATACCTGGAGAAAAATGCACAGAAAAAACTTATACCTCTGATGGGACTCGAACCCACAACCTCCAGATAACCGGGGCAGGTTCTCTTTGGGCATTAGGTATTTATCACCATTTCGAGAAGCTCTGATATTCAAAGACTGTATATCCTGCTAGAGATATACACAGATATCTGTAACAAGCATGATGGCCTCTAGATTGATGGGCTGATTTTTGCAGTTTTTTCTACATTAACATGCCTCAATAATACATGTACATAACACTGACTTACCAAAGTAACAACATACAGTAAAAACAATCTCAGTAAATCCTGCAAATAACACCTGTACACTGTACACTGTACATAGGTTTGTACACCACCGCGATAAATATAATAGGAGACAACAGGATAAGTTAACAGTCTGCGATGTTAGGAGGTTCTAATGAAAATAAACTCGCAATTATATTCATCTATTATATATTTCTACTTATTTATTTAAATCAAACACACCATATATTATAACCTATAGCA
>WURV02144586.1:0-39108 GCA_011762755.2 Epimenia babai
AGTGTCGATTGATTGATGGCGTAGCCGAGTAAGTTGATTGAATCACCAAGTTGTGGGTCAACCCGATTAGGAATGTCCTCGTTATCAGCTGTTACCGTTTCAGACAGGTCAATGACCCTAAAATTTCCCAAATAAGTTTGAATGGTGTTATTTAGGTACAAGTCATAAGTTTGAATCCCAAAATCAGGTGTAATCGGGATGTTTATAACATAGCGAACCATACCGATTGAGTCAGATTGAGGTGGTTCAAACATGATATCACGGCGATCATCTTCCGATTCTAAAATAAGTAAAATCGGATTATCAGGTGCTTCACGCCAATACGTTGCTAGGCTGACGACATCGCCAATGGGATAAATACTAAGTGGAATATCTGCGCTGATTAAGCCTGATTCAGCATCATCTATTGGTGTAAGGATGTGTGATTCATCAGCAATAGAGTAAGCCTGATTAGCCCGTTCTTGTGTACGGGAGAAAAGCGTCACTATCACCTCATTAAATGCCCACTCGGTGGTATCAAACGAACGTTCACTTAACCACGCTTCAATTATGCGATTCGGATCATTACGCGCAGACTCGGGTGTACTAACTAACCATATTGCATCAGACTCACTCCAAATCGAATCAAGTAAGAAATTAGCGTAACCGTCATCAACAGGTTGCCGAAACGGCACATTAACCCATGTATCGTCATAATATGCGCCGAAAATCGTCCAGCGTTCATCGTTATGTAGAACGACAGCATCTCCGGCTTGCCGATGTGCATTGAGCGTATTCCCAACCGAGATAAAATCATCGCGCACGACACGCCCATCATAGAAGCCATCTAAGCCAACAATACTAACCCCCATGACCATTACCATAGGAATGAGGCTAATCATCCATGTCTGTTGGCGCAATTTACCAATCGAGAAAATACCCCACGCAGTTAAGGTGTAAAATGCGCCAATGGTCATCAATAAATAACGGGTGGCGAGTGGTCGCCTACCCAAATCATGAAAGGGTTGCGTTAGGATGAACACAACGACAACAGGCATCATCACCGCGACAATCAACAATAAAAGTTGATTGATTTTATGGGATTGCTTGCGGGCATGATAAACGATAAACCCTATACCAATTATGGTCACACCCAAACTTGCAATGACATAAACAAGTATTTCTTCCCAATTGATTGAAACACCTGTTGTTAAGGTCACAAAGTAGAATTGGAAGAAAAACGAGAAAGACGGCACCTCACCTGATGCCCACCCATCCAAACGTTGCAAGACGTAGTATGCCCAAGGTAAACAGAGCACACCGACTACAAGATGATTGCCAATCCACCATATTAAATCGGCGCGATTACGCCCTGAACGCCACCATGCTATAAAAAACACAAGTGTTGTCGTAATTGGGATAATCGCCGTTAGGTAGAATGTGAATAATCCGGCAGTAACGGCAAAAATATAGGTTATTTGTGAAAGTTTATCTTGGGGATTGCGCCATATTTTTAATGTCATCCATAACGCAAGTGTAGAAAACAAGACAGCAAGGCTGTGCATCCGCGCAAACTGTGAAATGTCGATGTGAGCGCGGGAGATTGTTAATAAGAGCATGGCAATCAAGCCCGTCCAAAATCCACCAACAGCCCGACCTAACATAAACACCACCGCAACGGTCAAAAATCCCGCTAAAAGTGGTATATAGCGTAAAACAAACGCGCTATCCCCGCCGAGTTGCTGAAACCCGCTTATAAGCATATAGGATAGTGGTGGGTGGACATCTCTCGCTGTGGTATCGAGCATATCCTCTATAGAAAGTTCGAGCATCCAATCTGTATAGCCTTCATCCCAATGATAGTTCAGATCATCAAGTGTATAAATGCGGAGCGTGAAGGCGAGTAGGAGTACCAAAAGGATTATAGATAAGCGGAAACTTAGAGTCTGTGTACGCATGTGTAATGATGACAAAAACAAAATACCCTCAATTTATGAATGAGGGCATTATATAAGCATATTGTTTGATTTTGATGGGTTAACTAATCACTGGTAATTCGTCATCTTCAGGAAATAGCGATGCTTTAGCGATAGGCAAAGTGAAGATAAACCGACTACCGCCGCCATTATTATCTTCAATCCAGATTTTCCCACCGTGTGCCTCAGTCACTAACTTGCAGAAGGTCAAACCAAGACCAACCCCACGCCGTACTTTTTTACGCCCTTCAACCTGTACGAACTTCTCAAACAGACTGAGTTTATAATCGTCCGGCACACCAGGACCTTGATCGGCGACTTCAACCTGCACAAAATCAGGGTTTTCTTCGTGGGCAAATGCTCGGATGTTAATCGCACTGTTGGATGGGCTATATTTGAGAGCGTTATCAACTAAATTGAGCAGAAGGCGTTCAACTTTGTCCTCATCAATACTGAGTAAGGGTAAGTCCTCGGTTACTTCTGACGTAATCGTAACTTCAAGTTCATGCGCGAGTGGACTCAATTCCACACAAACACTATCAGCGATTGTCGCCAACTCGCCAACCTCCGTATCAAGGTTCATGCGCCCACTTTCCATCTTGGAAATATCAAGTAAGCTATCCACTCGTGATAGCAACTTACGAACAGCGCGCCGACTCGCATCAGTCGTTTTCTCCACGATATTGCGGATTTCGTTGTCTGCTGGTGTCAGATCGTCAAGTAACTTGAGACTCGTCGTCACAGCCGTTAACGGGCTACGTAAATCATGTACGATCATACGGGAGAGTTGTTCCCGTGCATTTTCGAGTTCTTGTTCTTCTGTCTTATTGCGGAAAACCAATAAGGCACCCATAACCTGATTGTTTTCATCCTTTACGGGGACAATATAGCGTTGGATGTATTGTGTACCGCCATCTTTTTTCAGGCTATACAAGGTTGGGCTGTAATCGCCCCATGATTCCGGGTTCTCCAGATCATCAAGCAGAGTTTGAATGTCATCATTAGTCTCAAACCCGAGCTTATCTTTGAGATTAATTGTGTCATCAACTATAAGCGTCGCTACAGATTGTTTGGTGATAGTATTTGGTTTCAGATGTAACATGCTGATGCGTGGGTTGGCAATTGCGATCTCACCTTTAGCATCAATCAGAATAATCGCCTCATCCATTGTATCCAAGATGACTTGTAAGCGATCTCGTGCTTCTGTAATGCGCTCAAATAAACGCGCATTGTCGATAGCGATAATGGCTTGATTAGCGATCTGTTCAACAAAGCGACTATCTTCCTGACTGAATCCTTTGACCCTATCACATTCTAAGATGATGTAACCTAATAAAGTGTCCGTTTGGCGAATAGGCACACCCAATTGCGAACGTGTTGACGTAATGACAGGCATATAATCTGATACGGTGCGTAAATCATCTATACGTTGCGCATCTTTGCTAGATTGGATCAATTGCCCTACACCGCCCTTAGTCAGCTTATCAACAGTCACATCAGCTTGTAGATAACCTGCTTGCGCCATGATTTTAAGCGTATGGTCGTTATCATAAAACATAACGGTTCCCGCCGTGATCTGTGTTGCTTCCGTCGCATGAGTCAAGATCAATTCAGCAATTTGCTTGAGATCAATTGTCGAGGTCAGTATACGCCCGATACCCGCTAACGTTAAAAGTTGTTCAACACTACGTTGGAATGCTTTATCAGTGGTGGTATAGATATTCGCGTTTTTGATCGCTTGGGAGGCTTGCGCGGCGAATGAGCGGAATAACTCTAACTTCTCACCACTATATATTTGCGTTTGCTTGAAATAAAGTACAATCACGCCATAAACATCATTACCGGATACCAATGGTAATTCGACGAAGGATTGCATACCCTCACGCTTAATTATTTCGATAACCGAATTAGTGTGTTTATCCTGTTTAATGTCAGGGACAGCAATAGGTTGACGTTGATTAAAGGGGTTGGTGTTATCCTCAAGCATGATTGGTGAGGGTGCAGAACTCGCAAATTCATCACTTAATCCCGCTGTGCGCATGGACGAGATACTGTCTTCCCACAACAGGTAAATCGTGACTGCGTTCGCCTGTGAAATAGCAGATGCAGAGGTAATAATCGTATCGACGACACTATCAGGTGATAACGTACCACTGAGCAATGCCCCAATACTATTGAGTGCGGCTAATTGGTCAAGACGCTCTGTTTGTTGGCGATACAACTGCGCATTTTCAATAGCAGTACTCGCACTACCGCCAATGATATTCAATAACCGTAAATCATTTTGTGTGAAATGTTTATTTGGGACTGTTGATGTCGCGATCATCGCGCCAATACTGCGTCCACCAGCCATCAAAGGAACACCAAGCCATGATTGTGTGGTATTTATGGGGGGCTTAAGATTACGCTCTTTAGCAGTTTCAGTGACATTGTTTTTAATCAGTAAGGGTGTACCAGATTCTAAAACAGTCTCGATTAGACCATCTTTATAACGGTCTTCGCGTGTATCAAGCTCGCTTAGGTCTTCTTGACCCTGTTGCATCACTAGTGGGAATTCGAGTTTGTTTTCATCAAGATTACGAAGCACAACTGTAAAGTTATTGGTATCCAGCAAATGTGCAATTTGCAAATAGACCGTCTTTAAAAGCGCGTCCATGTTCAGGTTCGCCCGCATAGCACGGCTTACAACTGATACTGTGCGTAATTCATTAAATTGTTTACGGACACGGAATTCAGAGTAACTGAGCAAATATAAGCCCAGAATAATCATCGCTAACCCCGTCCAATTGACGATCTCTGAAAATGCCGATAATTGTGTAGAAACTTCCGCGCCAAGTAAAGCAAATGGAATCGGCAAAATCAATACAACGGAAATCCGCCACACATCATTTTGAATAAGTTCTCGAATATTACGTCCGGTAACGTAGGTTTCCAGCAAGAAAATAGCAAAATAAAGCGTTACATAACTAAAGCAATAAATGATCAATGGAATAGTAGTAGAAAGTTGCTCTGTATTTGCGCTCAGTGGCAAGTCACCACCCGCGCTAATGTAAAGTTTCCCCGCCACCATAAAACTAATCGTCACCCGCGCCGACGCATAAATGATGCGTTGCCAGCTTTCATTCTGAAAGGTATTAGGCTGAATTTGTGAACGAATATACAGGGTGATTCCGCCAGCAACCCCACCAGCAAAAACGCCCCATAACATAATCGGCATCGCTTCTTCGGGGACAGCAAGGAATCCCATCATACCGATGACATGCGCGGCACTTAATTCACCATCAGATAATAAGACAGCTAAAAATAGGGCAAGTGCCGTTAGGAAGATATAGACAGCAACTTTATCTGCATAATTTGTATATAAATCAGAAGAGGGGGCATTACTAACAAGAATCAAAGTTGTCGCTAAAGTCAAAATCAACAGCGTTATGACTCGAAGTTGTGATTGTAGTGTATTTGACTGGGAATTTTCTGACAATCGGTTCACCATTAAGACGTGAGAAATAAACAATTAACTATTTATCATCTTACAGCAAAAAACCGCCCTCATACCGTTATTAAACGATATTGTTATGATGAAGTGCCTTCCAGCATCGAAATTGGGACTTCATCGGTACGAATATGGTTTTTTGCATCAAAAATAGGCAAGGTAAATGCGATACATGCGCCGGATAATGGGCGATTCTGCTGTTCAACCCAAATAATCTCGCCATGTGCCTCTAATGCCAAACGGCAGAATGTTAACCCTAAACCACTGCCTTTACGTCCGCGTGGCGCATTCCCCTTGATCTGGCGGAATTTTTCAAATACATGATCGCTTTGTTCAAGCGGAATACCTTTACCACTATCAGCAATTGTGATAAGGATTTTATGATCATTATATGGTTTAGCAGCAATTTGAACATCACCACCACGTGGTGCATAGCGTACCGCATTATCGAGCAAGTTCACAATCACGCGGCGAATTTTGTCGCTATCAACATCCACTTTGGGTAAATCATCAGGGATTTGCATATCCAAATTAATGTTTGCTTCTTGGATAGATTGTGCCAATTGATTAAAGGCGGTACGTGCTAATAATTTAACCGATTGCTCTGAACGCTTAAGTGTGATTTTGCGCGTTTCCATTTTTGCAATATCAAGTAGTGTATCAATTAATTCCATCAGTGCGCCGGCGCTATCTAACGAAACAGCCAATGTTGGAATCGTCATATCACGGGTGCCATGGTCAACAGATTCCTTTAGAATATCAATAGCTAAATGAATACTACTCGTAATCGTGCTTAGAGGACTACGCAAATCATGAACAACCATGTGGCTGATTTCATCTTGGAATTCTGCAAGAAGCCGTTCTTCAGTGACATCGCGCAACGTCAATAAACGCCCAACTTCATCACTTTGTGAATCCACTACAGGGGAACCAACCTCTTGAATATAACGAATGTTGGTACCATTGCGAATTTGCAAGGGGCGCGTCGTGATATCTTGTGGGCGTAAGCGCAAGAAACGTGCCATTTCTTTTAACCCTTCACCCTCGACATCATCAATAGTCCGCTCACGTATACCCTTCATAATGAATTCTGCAAAATTCTCACCTTTGACCTGCTCTAAACTCATCTCAAGCAAACGTTCGGCAGCGTTATTGGCTTCGATCAAATAACCACGGGCATCTAATAAGATGATGCCATCACGAGTTGAGTCCATAATTGCCCGCATCCGATTGCCGAATGTACGTATTCGGTTAATCAGCGCGGTGTTTTCTAGATGCGAGGCAGCTTGGATGGTAAGTAAGTCAATATTACTACGATCAGTTGCTGTAAAATCTTTAGCTTGATCAAAGGTAATCGCCAAGATTTCTTTGACGTGTGTACCGCGCTTAATCGGGGCAATAATCAGACTTGTGTATCCCAAGTCATCATCTGATATACCGTTAAAATCAGGCAAAGTGTGAATATCATTAATGGCTTGGATTTGCCCAGTTGAGATCGTTTTTTGTAAGAGTGGCGCTGGTATATAAGCATTAGCATTGCCATTATTGGTCATTGATTGTAATTCGACCAAATCATTAGAATCTGGCAAGCTAAGGAATAATCGCCCTGTTTGACCTTCTAAAATATCCAATGCAGTACGTAAAACGCCTTCAATAGCGATTATCTGTGAAGCATTGCTATCTAAAGCCAAGCGCACAGCAAGGTCACGTAAACTAGTGAGTGTCTCAACTTGATTTTTGCGCTCATCTAATAAGCGTGCAGTCTTGATACTGATAACAGCATGTCCGGCAACACTTCGTACAAAGTCAACATGCTCTTGGCGATAAAAACCCAGTTTGGTACTTTCTAAGTTTAATGCGCCGATAATTTGATTTTCTAAAACAAGTGGAACTAATAACGATGATATATATTCGTTATGGGTATCAACCTTATGATAATCAGCTTCGTTACGATTATCTTTTACGATCAGTGTTTCGCCCGTTCTAACAACACGGTGCATCAAACTATTTTTAACACCCTCTAAAATGACATAATCGCCCCATACGCCGTTTTCTAGCTCACGGCTGATAATTTGTAAGTCATCTTTTGCATCGAAAATGCCAAACGCGGCAAATTCAGACTCAGTGGCAGTAGAAACAGCATCAAGCACATTTCTGATGAGCAGATTAGTATCTTGCGCACCGGAAATCTTTTGGGCGATCTCTTCGATGAGTGACAATTCATTCAAACGCCGATCAAGTGCTTGATTGGTGCGCTCATACATTTGTGAATTATGTAGTTGGGTTGAAATCTGATTGGTCGCCATTTCAATCAATCGCCATTCACTATCTGCAAAGACGCGATTATCCGATTGACGAAGCATAATGATCCCCAACAAATTGCGATTGGCAACCATCGGCAAGCAAATCAATGTTTTATCATCTGATGTCCGCATAAAATCGCGTAATTTTTCGGATAATTCACCATCTTTGTGATGGAAAATGCGCGGGTGCGATTGTGTCCGCATAGTTTGCAATTCCGTCACTTCATCCAGATAGAGACGTTGGGGGCTATTCTGGCTGACATCACCAAACAGACTAAGGTAGCCATTATTCTGTAATAAGCCGATAGTCACACGCTCAACATTCAACATTTGCTGAAGCATCTGAGAGATACCTTCAACAATTTCATTAAGGTTAAAGCTAGATGTCGTGATTCTGGATAGATGTACCAGTTGCGCTTGCTCAGAGGCATAAAGTTCTAATGACTTTAAAAGGTCGGCATTATCGAGGGCGGCAGTAAGCTGATATGCAAGGCTTTCCAACAATCGAATTTTAGTCTCAGGATAGACAAAGGGCTTCGTGTGAAAAAGTGTTAACTGCCCTACTGGTAAATTACCTGATTTAAGTGGAATTTCTGCAATAGTTTGTGCGCCGGAAACTTGCCCAACTTGATATAAAGGCGAATCTTCACTTAAATTGCTTACATTTTCAGTAACAATAATATTTTCATGTTGGAGTTGTGGTAGATATTTGGCATTTTTATATAATGCCAAATGCTCAGGTGTTACACCTTGATGATGCACAACAGAAATCAATTCATCGTGTTGAATATCTTGAGAGAACATGATTGCCATATCGGCATCGACGACCTGTAACGCTGTTTTGCATGCAACATTTACCGCGTCATCACTGTCGAGGTTAAACATGATGTCCTGCACACTCTGATTAATTTGTGACAGGTTCTTAGCTAAATCTACGCTCTCGCCATAAAGTTTGGTGTTACGAATCGCTAAACTTGCCTGTCCACTGATAGTACGCAAGGTGTTGATTTGTTGGTCAGTTAGGGGCGTATCGGTCATGATACCCATCACACCCATAATTTTTGTACCAACCATCAATGGTAATCCAAAATAATGCTTAAATTCAAAATTATCAGGGACACTGAATTCAAAATTGTTAAATTGTAATCGTGTGAGGTTTAAAACTGTTTTTTGATCAATAATATGATCTGTAATGTGGAAATCACGCGATGGACGTGATGGTAAATTAATGATCTCGCCGTCACTCACCGCAATCGGGAAATCTGTTCGTTGATAATCCGCATCATGTAAGGCGATATAAAACGCCGTTAAATCAACAACTTGAACAACGCTTTCATAAATATTCTTCAAAACATCACTGGTAACAAGACTTGTAGCAAGTTGCTCGCTAACGACATTTAACGTCGATAGTTGATTGATACGCTGTATAAGTGTTTGGCGTGTTTCATTCACTTGTTGGTGACGCAAGATTTGCACCACAATTAAGCCCATGATAGCAACAAATGGAAAAAAGCCTGAACGAACATAAATTAATGTCATTGCAGGGACAACCATCAAAGAAGTGACTTCTAAACCGACTTGCCATCCGTTAATCGGTTGTGATTCATCTGTTGGCGTGAACAAGAATCTATCAAACAATTGCATGGTAATTAAACCACCCAATAAAGCGATAAACACGGGGACAATAGGTGCGAGATTATTGATATTAAATGTGGGATCAGGAAAATTGCCATCAAGCAGATTGAATATCACACCTGTAATCATCAACGACATGCCACTTAATGCAAGTCGTTCAAGTCCAAGTTGATAAGGGGATTGATTATAGTATTTGGGCAAAATACGTGGTTTTATAGGGCTTAATCGCACCAGCGTAGTTATGGATAAACCACCAACCAAAACAAGCATGGCATGAGGCAATCCCACTGTTAACCAGACAATCATCAATACTAAGTTGATATAATTTGTCCAGATCGTTTCCGCATTGGGTGTGGCGATTAAATCAGATAAGACAAAAACAATCAGACATGCAACTAAGACACGTAGGTTATCTGATGCAAAGTCAATTTGCCCCTCATTAATGAGCATTATGCTAAGCGCACTTAAAGAGACAATTGCTAATATGATGGCGACGATGAGGCGTTGTTGCTTGAGTTTTATAAGCAAATTTTGGTTCAAAATATTAGACCACGCCCATATTTAATTTCCCCGAAACTGACACGTACAATCCTAATTAAGAGATTTCCTGCAACCTCTTTGTGTGTATCATTAACTCAAACTAATTTATTGGTAAAGTGTAGTATTTTAGCTAGAGTTTAGTTAATTTATTCACTTAAATGAGGCATTCCGACTAAATACACTCACTATTCAATAAGTATAGTATAGTTTATCTCTGCGTTCAAAACTTATTTGGCTAATAAGCATTAGCAAAAACAAACCTAAAGACATCTATATATTGAGCTATTAAATATTGTATCCCCAAAACACACTGAGAAGGATAAAGCATTTTGGGCATGTTCTGAGGTTGTGCTTATCCCACGCTTCGATCATATGGATAGTCAGAGGGTCGCCATCCAATAAGTGTATTATCAGCTTGATATGATTCTTGCATGGGTTGAGAAAAAACAATAACATCGACCTGTGTTGGAGAAACATTACCAATATTTAACACATATAATTGTTTATTTTCTTCCGTCAAAGTAGACATTATCCAAGCGGCATAATTAGGGTCGGGTGCAAAAAGGTAGCTACCGCGTGGATTGTAGTTAATATTGTCTATATCAATATCCTCAGGCATTATGATTTCATCAGAGGCTAAGTCCTCAACATTCCTTGCTTCTTCAATTGTAAAATTATAAGTTTGTTCTATCACTATCACTTCAGTAAAAGTAATTCCACCATCATCTGTCCAGCTAAGATTTGCCTCATAAGAAGCGGGAGTATATGTCAATCTATATTGTTCGCCAGTGTCGGCATTTATCAGATACACATCACCTTGATGATTGGTACGTGGAACTGCCCCGCTAGTCACGTATTCATCCTTCAAAATAATAAGAAACCAATTATCATCTTCTGACCAAATTGGGTTATAAGAAGCGTAGTAAAGAGCAGGTGCTGATAATGTGAAATATGTTTCCGTTTCCATATTCATAATCACAAGTGAATTAAGAGAACCACCCATAATCCAAGTAAAATCAACAAATATTAAGTATGTTTCGGTTGGTGATAACCTCAGATTTGAAATACCCTTACCCTCTCCTTCGCTTGTTCGATATAGCTCCTGATTGGTTACTTCTGCTATGTTGAACAACCATAACTTTGAACGTGTTCCATCAAATGTTTCATAAGCAATACGGTCGCTATCAGAGAAGAAAACGGTCTGTTCAACATCACACGAAATCGGTTCATCATAAACCCATTCTAATGCGTCTACATCATAGAGGTTGAGGCAAGCAGTATAAGCATCTTCTTCGCGTAATTCAGCTAGCAAATATTGTCCATCCGGCGACCATGAGAAACGATCGGCATCGGATACTTCAAATGGGAGTTCAGCAGTTTCTCCTGTGTATCCATCCACCAATATCAAGTGATTTGCATCACGGTATAAAAATTGTGATGCGGGTTGCTCAGGGTTTTCCTGTGCGGTGATATGTATTGTTGTTAGCAGTAAACACAAGATAATTGGCAAAGTACGGATCATGACTTCTCCTCATTATTATCTTTTAAACTTGACCTGAGTTTAACAAGGAGAAAACCCTGTTACTTAACGCTTGACCACCGCGACACCTATGCTTTGCTCAAAATAGTAATATAGAAATTTTCGTAGATGCAATTTACAACTTTTTTTATTTTGGTTGCGTATAGTATTTTAGAATGTAAAAAACTGGAAAAGAGTGTGGGATACATAATGAACGATACATATGCAGAAACTACTTTTGAATTATCAGGCATGTTTGAACGCTTCATTGCGTTTGCGATTGACGGGCTATTATTCGGTTTTATCGCAGGTATCTTAGGGATTAGCGGTAATTGGCTAGGTGGCAGTTTAATCGGTTTTCTAGCAGGTACAGCTTATCAATGGTACTTCTTAACCCAACATAACGGACAAACCCCCGGTAAAATGTTGCTTGGGTTACAAGTTATCAAAACCGATGGCACAAAACTTGCTGATTTTGATGCAATAATGCGCTCTGTAGGGCAATATATTGGCTCCATTATCCTGTTTATCGGTTTCTTGTGGGCATTCTTTGATAGTGAGAATCAAGGTTGGCATGATAAATTGGCACGTACCTATGTCATCAAAAAACCAAAAAATGTCGAGACACGCAAAGTCAAAGTCGGTTAATCAAGAGCATCTCAATCAACAATATATAATAGCGACTCCAAATGGAGTCGCTTTTGATTCCAATGGTCACGTTGGTATTCGCAAACATGCTCATAAAACGCTATAACCGTGAGAGTTGTTTTGATGATAAGGAAGTGAGTGGAAATATGAAATTTGATTACAATGCTCGGCAAGAAAAGTTAAACGAGATCACAAAAGTTGATCTTGTCGCGTTAGTCCCCGGCGCAAATATGGTTTATCACACCGGATTAGAGTTTCACCTATCCGAACGCCCAGTTCTCGCCTTTTATGGCAAGAATGGACAATTATCATTCATTATCCCAGAATTAGAAGTTTCCAAAGTAACCAATCGCGCTGATCTTGACGCACAAATATTTTCATGGACAGATGAAGAAGGGTACGCCAAAGCATTTGACGAAGCCGTATCTAAGCTAAATCTTGATTCCCTTGTTCTCGGCGTAGATGGCATGACGATGCGTGTATTTGAGGTTATGGCACTCACGGATGCGGGTGTTCAACAAATCAAAGATGTGGGCGAAAAGTTACTAGATATTCGTGCCATAAAAGCGCAAGAAGAAATTGACGCGATGCAAGAAGCCGTAAAAGTCAGCGAACAAGCATTACATAAACTCATGAGTCAGATCAAAGTAGGCATGACCGAAGCCGAAATTGGGAGTGAATTATCACGTATATTGTCTGATTTAGGTAGCGAGGGCGAAGCATTTCACCCATTAGTGCAAACAGGTCCCAACAGCGCAGTTCCTCATGGAAATACGACAGATCGCGTTTTGAATGAAGGTGAATTTTTGCTTATTGATTTTGGTGGCAAAAAGCAAGGCTATCCGGCTGATATTACGCGCACTTTTTGCTTTGGTGAGCCGAGTGATGAATTGCAAAAGATATTTGACACTGTAGTCGCCGCTAATGAAGCCGCAATTAAGGTGGCAAAAGCAGGTGTCACTTGTGGTGATGTTGATAAAGCCGCTCGTGATGTGATTGAAAAGGCAGGATACGGCGAATACTTTATTCATCGCACTGGACATGGTTTAGGCTTAGAAGGACACGAATTGCCACAAATAGCGAGTGGCGTAGATGATAAGCTCGAAGTTGGTATGGTCTTCACGGTTGAACCCGGAATATATGTCCCTGATTTAGGTGGTGTACGGATTGAAGATGATGTTGTCGTGTTAGAAGATGGTGTTAAAGTCTTGACTAGTTATCCCAAGACCTTAAAACCAGAATAAGTTTGACATAATCACGAACAAAAACGGGGTAGCTCATAATATGAACTGCCCCGTTTTTTATTTCAACAGATTAGACTAGATAGTCCGTTTTATGGAGACTATTTAGTCGCTTTCGCCGATTGTAAATTCATTAACGTGTTCGGTAAAACCATACAGACCCCACCATGGACCTGGAATGAAATTACCAACGCGATCATTCATGATTTGGATCAAGTTTGGTGAAAGAATCCAGTCATAAACAACTTCGTCGTGTTGAATTTGTTGTACTTGGAAGTAAATTTCAGCGCGTTCTGCGGTGTCACATCCCGGAACAACGCGACCTGCGTCAAGCAGTGCATCGTATTCTGGATTGACATAAGACAGTGTGTTAACGCCACCACCTGGGATATCGCCTGAGCTATGGGTCAAGCCGAATGCCAAGCTATCAGGATCAGGTACTAAACTACCGGTGTTACTCAAAACTGCGATGTCATAGGTTTGTCCTAAGAACACTTCGTTCAAGTAGGTCGCCCATTCTAATTTAGTAGCAGTAACATCCATACCGAGGCGGGTGAAGTAATCTTGTGAAACGAGTGCAATTGTCTCGAAATAAGCAAGCAAGTCGCTATAGGTAATTTCGAAAGCTAATGGCACACCATCACGTTCACGGATACCGGTATCTTCATTAATGACCCAACCAGCTTCATCAAGCAAAGCAGCTGCAGCATCTGGATCAAACGCATAAGGTTCTAATTCTGTGTTATATGCCCATGTCATTGTTGGAATAACGGAACTAGAAACGATTGTACCGCCTTCTGCTCCGCCAAGTGTTTCAAGGATGTCAGCTTTATTCCATGCCATTGCAATCGCTTGACGTACACGGATGTCGCTGAAGATTGGATGTGGGTCTTGTTCAACCAAATTACCATCGTCATCATAAGCAGCTTGTGGGTTACTTGGATCAGCCCAGTTCATTGCAAGGAATGATACGTTATGTTGTGGGAAGGATTGATAATTCAGGCTACTGGTATCTGGTAACTGTGCAAATTCGTCACCACGCATACTAGCGTAATCAATTTCACCAGCAACAATCGCTTGGCTAAGAACTGCTGGGTCTTCGATAACACGATTAACCAAAACTGGAATTGAAGGTGCGCCACCAAAGTAATCTGGGTTCGCTACGTAACGTTCGAACTCACCAGGGCTAACTTCATCTAAGATATATGCACCACCACTGATGTCAGGGTTGGTATTGAGTGAATTGGTCGTAACATCACTAAAATCATCAGCAAAGCGATGTGATGGAACAACACGAATACCAATGAAGTCACTCCAAACAACACAACTTGGTGAGTCGAGCACAAACTCAAAGGTGTGATCATCAATAATGATAACTTCTGTGATCGATTGAACGTCAGAAGCATTTGGTGAGCTAACATCTGGATTTTGCATCGCAGCGACAGTAAATGCCACGTCTGCAGATGTGATTGGTGTACCATCAGTCCAGAACGCATCGTCACGAATGGTGAAGGTATAGGTTAAGTTATCTTCTGAAATTTCCCATGAAGCTAAACCAGGGCTAGGTTCGCCTGTAAAGCGATCAACTTGGAATAAGGTAGGCCACAAATAATTACCCGCAATTTCTGATGCACCATCGGTGTATAGAATTGGGTTAAATGTGGTGAGATTACCAATGTTGCGGATAACGATAGTTTCGTCATCTTGCGCCATTGCCAATGTAGCAGGAATACTGGCAACAATAAGTAACAGTAAAAGCAATACAACTTTACGCATATTTAGCTCCTAAACAGATAAATAATGCTAGACCAGATAAATTGTAACAAGTTCATGCCCACCTGCCAACCTTATCACATCATTAGTTAATGTGAGATTTGTAAGATTGCCTTATCCAGAGGTAATGTTGCAAAATAACATGCTGTCATACTACATTATCAATTAGACGATTATTCTAACTGTCTATATAAGGAGTGAACTATGTTACGTGGGTTGACTTTGATTATGTTTTTAGTGTTATTAAGTACGGGTAGTGTTATTTCGCAGGATGACTCCGATTCGGTTACGTTTACAGTGCGTATCGACAATATTGCAGGAACATCACGTTTTGAATTTACTGGTGCATTCAATACGCCACTTGGAGCAACGTCACCTGGACCAATATTAGCGGGGGAAAGTTATGAGTTTTTGATTCCCACATTTATGGGGGAACGCTTGGCATTCGTCACGATGATAGCGGAATCAAACGATTTATTTATCGCACCTGATGAACTGGGCATTGAGCTTTATACCGAGGATGGTTCTGCACCAGACCCTGATATTACGCCACAGCTTCACATTTGGGATTTAGGCACAGAGGTCAACGAACCATTTGGTATGGGTGAAAACCAAGCACCACGCCAATCAGCACCTAATACAGGAGATGATGAGAATGGCGTTGTGACCTTAGCCAGTGAATTAGACGATGGCTTTGAGTATCCACTTGCATCTGACATCGTAAATGTGTCGATGGTACAAACTGACGACGGTGACTTTTTTACGGTGACAATCACTAATGTATCCGATCAATCCAACTTCCCAACCGCAATTACGTCCGGTGTATGGGTGTTACAGGGTTCATCAGGTGCAATCTTTACAGCAGGAGAACCAGATTATGGGCAAGGGTTGGAATCACTTGCAGAAGACGGCAATAATCAGCCATTAGCAACCGTATTTGGTGGTTCAGATTTCATCTCACCGATTACACAAGGGGTATGGGTTGTAGACACAGTCCACAATGTATTCTTTACTGAAAATGAACCCGACATCGGTGATGGATTGGAAAATTTAGCTGAAGATGGCGACCCCGCATTATTAGCTGATTACATCATGATTAATGACCATGAAACATTCGGCATTTTTACCACACCCTTCATGACGACTTCCCCTGCACCAATTATGTCGGGGCAATCCTATGAATTCAGCTTCACAGCAAACGAAGGTGACAATCTACAGTTTGTGACGATGTTAGCCGAATCAAATGACATCTTTTTCGCGCCAGATGGACAGGGCATCCCATTATTTGATGGCGATGGCACTCCGATTTCAGGTGACATCACCCAATATGTTGAATTATGGGATTTAGGTACAGAGATCAACGAAACACTTGGCGAAGGCGATAATCAAGCCCCACGTCAATCAACACCTAACAGCGGTGAGGATGAAAATAGTGTAGTGCGTCCTGTTACTGCCTTAAACGACGGTATCTTTTATCCACCTGCACCCGCATTAATCCGCGTGACCATCAGCGCAGACGACTAAACACGAATTTCACTTAATCAAGATAGTGTAGGCTTTCCTGCACTATTTTGGTTGAGTATTGGTTTCCCCAAATAGGCTTTGCGAGTATCATATGCCTGTAGCAAAGCCTATCTAATATGATCTCGTGGGAGCGATATGAGTAAACCCACCGTATTTATCAGTTATCGGCGCGAAGGTGGTGCAGACCTCGCCCGTTATTTACATGACAAACTCACCGATATGGGTATGGATGCCTTTATCGACGTGGATGATTTGAGTATTGGCAAATTTGCTAAAGACATCGAAAAGCAAATTGTCCAACGCGCATTTTTTGTGGCGGTGTTAACGCCAACAACGCTTGAATCTGAATGGGTGCGCAAAGAAATTCAGACCGCACTCACACATAATCGGTTCATCATCCCCTTTGTAACTCGTGAATTTAAATTTTATGAGCATGTCCCTGATGATGTAGCCCAATTACGCGAATTCAACGCCATCGAATATGATTTCCGCAATCCAGATGTCGCCTTCCAAAAGTTACAGGACGGCATTCTCAAACAACATAAAATCACTGCAGGACGGATAAGTGACCCCCAAAGTGGTCAACGACCTGATAATGAACACGCTAAACCTGTTCGTTCGACTACAAAACGTCAACAACGTAACTTAGAAACCGCTATGCCCGCCTGCACACGTTCGGGTGCGGATTCCGAGCTACGCATAAAAATCACCTTGCCAGACTCTAAAGGTTTACGTGCAGAGTTACCAGAAGTCTTGCCTTCGGGTGATGTGGTACAACAAAGCGATGTACGCGCTAGCACCTTCCAAGTACAATTCACAAAAGACCCCAATACAGGCGAACTCCAAGCGGGCACAGTCTGCTTAGAAGTAACATCACCCGATTTTATTGTGCAAGTGTTGTTAAAAGAACAGCCTTCATGCGCTTCACATCAAATTTCATTAGAACTTGATCCCGAATTCGATACCCGCACTGTTATCGTGTCATTACGCGCCAAGAATCCTCAAAACACGGGGTCAGCGCGGGTATTCGTGCGCGCCTATCAAAACGGAAAAATCATCGCAGAAACAGCCGTTTCGACTCAACTCGTCAAATCACTTAATGAGCATCCGAGTTGTGGGATGTGGCAATTACAAATGGCGAAAATGACGATGGGATTAGGCATTCTGGGCGGATTAGCAACAGGTGGCACTATCCCTGAAATTGTCACCGAAGAAGAGGAAAGCGAAAGCGTAGTTGCCCCTCCACAAATCGAGAAAAAGAAATCTGAGCGTGAGTTATTGCCTGTTGATGAAGACGAAATTGATACATCTCGCGTTGATCTTGATGCGAAATTACAGCTTGAAGAAGATATAGAAGAGGAAGAAGACACCGAAAAACTCAGCGCAGCAAGCAATTCCATTCCACTTGAATTACAAGATCAGCTCGGAAATGTACCAGAAGCCCCAGAGCCTGAGCCTGAAGAGATAGTTAACTTCGCTGATAAGGAAGATGAATATCTTGATTCATTTGGTGATGTAGAGGTTGCACCCGGTGGATCAGTTGGAAATGCTGAACCACCTGCGCCACCGCCAAAACCATCTACTACTCAACCAGCACCGATGCAACCGCCTGCACCTATGGAGGAGCAAGCCAAAGAATTTGATCTCGACTTCATCGAGGGCAGTTTTAACGACGATGAAACGGTGAAATCCGCCTCACAGCGATCACAAACATATGGTAGTAACAATCCCCCTGATCTTAAACCGAGTGTTGATGACGGAATCGCAACAGGTAAGGATGATAAACCCTCTGTAACAGAAGATGTCATCCCGCGAGAGGAATCACAATCGCCTAGAAGCAGACGCAGTACAACATCTAATAGTGCACCTGTTGGGTCTTCCGCCTCTGAGGTTCTGCAACCACCTGCACCACAATCTATACCGATGAGACGGGCTGAGTCGAAGGCAAAAAGTAGTGGCGGTTATTTACGCTTTGTAGGCGCAATTGCGGTTATATTATTTGTCGGCATATTAGGCTATGGCTTATGGAGCATTGATGATGACGCAGTCGTCATTGAGCAAATCAGATATGGTGACACACTATCTGCTACGTTAAATGATAGCATCGACGAATTAGAGTATATTTTTACGGCACGGGCAGGCGACGTGATTACGATTGTGTTGCTATTACCAATTGAAGAATGGGCACCTGTTGAACTCTTGTTGATTAATGAAGAAGACGAAATCATTGCCGAATCGTATTCGATGGATGGCATTGAATCCTTCACCATTCCGGCAGATGGCGAATATGCAATTGTTTTGGTCAGCCCTGCCTCAGATGAAACAGAATTCGAATCCGTCGATTTTGAATTGATCTTGATTTTAGACGAAGAAGGTTAAAATTCGCCGATAATACGAACCTGTTCCCATGCGACATAACCGGTTACCCCATTGAAGTCGATACCATAAAGCCCGTTATCTTCATCCAGCAGTATATAGGCTGTATCGACTTCAAGTTCACCAATAATAGACGCATCACGATTGGGTTCTGCATAAACGCTAATACTCATTTCTGATGAATCACGTACAGCAACGAAATAATCTTCTGGCAAAGCTTGTAATTCCAGTGATTGTGCGCCTGTCCATTCAGCAATTAACGGACGCAAAACATCAAGTGATTGCGTACCATAAACTTCACTCGGCTCGATATGCGAATTTTCGATAAATTCATTCCACGAAACAATCAAAATCACATCAGATTCGAGTGGAACAACACCATTCCAACTATCGGTTAAGAATTGTCCTTCCGCACGTTGACGAGGTGATGTTGGATTGGGGCGATTGGTTAAATCGGCAATCACGTCCTCATCCCATCCAGGAGAAATCGTCGGGATGTAGATGTCGCCACCACGCTCAAAAATCAAGTTACGTTCCGCCGTATAAAAATCAGTGACACCATTCGCCCACGCCATATTAAAGGCGTACATGCCATCCATCACGCCATTATATAAACAGCAAGCATTTAAACCCTCTGCCATCCAAATAACGTTGTGATCAGGGTCAATCGTATTCCGTAAATCTTCCCATGTAGCGCGGTCAAATCGATCTTGAAAAGCGTAAAAAACAATCGGCTTGCCGTTGTAATGAAGGTAAGCGGGATGCTCAATCACCTCATCGTAAAGCCATAAGAGTGAACGCTCCAATTGATCTCGGGTTTGGAAGAACTCTTGCGGATAGAGGTCAATCGCCGCCGCAATTTGAAAACGATTGTATTCGGCACGATCTAGCATATTGATCAATGCCGGAGTCGTTGTGACATTTTCATCTATACCCCACCAATTCACGATGAAGGCATTAATCCCTGTGCTCATCGCTTGCTGAATTTGTGTATCGACCACATCTGGCATCTTTGAGTTGTAATAACCAATTTCGGGGCGATCAGTTAAGACTGTTTCATTCCATTCCCATGTGTTCTCACCTGCCCAAAAGCTCAGATAAAATACCCACACTTCACGATTTTGAGCATCGGATTGTGATAAATTGATACTTGATGGGATGACGAACAGTAAACATAACGAGGCAAATAACAAACGACGATACACGGGTCAGCCTTTCAGGCGCGCAAAATTTAATATGACAATCTCATTATGAATAAAAATTAGTGAATATCAATGCTCGCTCAAGCTGTTTTTGTTTTGTTAGCTTATCGCCTTATAATGATGAATACCTAGATGATAAATTAACAATGTTAGGGGAAACCTTGTGAACTTACCCGATTTAAGTAATTGGGAAACAACTCGTGATTGTTTGCATCGTGTCACGCAAGTTATCGGTGAATTACGGCGGTTAAATATTGATTCGCAACCAAATGCACTCCATCTTGCCGTTAATGTCGTCGCAGATGGCGTGTCAACAGGGCAATTAAGAAATGGTGGTGAATATACATTTGATTATGGCGCGGCAGAAATCATTTATTATGATCCTGATGGTGAACGCTCCCATTTATCATTAGAAGGACATACCTCAAAATCGCTGATTAGTGCGGCACTCAAATTGATGACTGACAATATAGATGAATTACTAGCTAACTCACGCATCACCGATGAAAAACCCTTCCGCATGGACTCAGAGTTAGCAGAAAACTACGCTGAGGTGCAGTATACGGTGTTTAACGGTATATCACACTTCAAAGCCCGTTTATCCGGCACAATGACCCCTGTCGTGATTTGGCCCCATCATTTTGATATGTCGTTCTTGTGGTTTAAGGGACATAACCCCGATGAGCATAAAGAACCACACATGAATTTTGGTTTCGCCCCGCATAGTGAAGGCTATGATGAACCCTATCTCTATTTTTACTTATGGCCCCAACCAGATAACGCAACTGATGTTAAACCACCTGAACCTGCACGTTGGGCGACAGAAGGGTTCTCTGGGATTGTTGTCGATTACGCCGACCTGCGCGCCTCAATTGACCCGATTCATCTGATCGAAAATACCTTCGCCCAAATTCATAGCAAATTAGCACCTCTGCTATAATGAATGTGTGATACAAGAAGATAATAGCGAGAGATTATATGGATATTCACCCAACTATATTAGCTGTTTGTGGCATAACCTGTAGCTGTGGTTTAGTGATTATATTTGGATTAGTCATGTTAGGGCGCGTTATGGGCAAGTCGATGATTTTCCCCATTCTCACAGCAGGAGGCGGCTTATTTGGTCTCTTGTTTAATCGCGGTGATAACGATGGAGAACAGGATATTGATGAATATCTTGCTAATCGTCGTAAACGCAAAACTAAGGCACTGGGCGGTGATGGTGATGCCAATACAGCATTCACCGCACAAGCACAGTCAACTGACTTAGATTTCGATTCCCAAGTTCAACAACGAATCAATCAAAAAGGGGCTGGGCAATTTTCATCACCACAAGAACAGGGTGGCGCACCCACACCACTCACCCCACACAGTCAGGATTTTACGCCTGCTCAACATAATGTACCGCAATCAGGTTTAGGTCGGCGTTTTACAAGTGATGATAATGATCCATTAGGGGATAACAGCGAATCAACATTTGGTGATGATTTAGGTTCATTGCCCTCAGATATTGGTAGCTTACGTGATCGTCGCCGTCGCGGGAGTTCACGACGCGGACGAGATAGCAATGCCCATGATGATGAAGTCTTTGGCGGTATGCTTGATGAAGATGGCGACGGTTTCTCCGATTTCTAGTGCTTCTTGTAATAGTGTGGCAATAATCCGCCATTAACATCAGGATTGGTATTGAACGAATTAAAATAATCAGGATTTGCGATCTATGAAATATGTTATTGGCGGGTTACTTTTAATCGTTGCCTTTTTAAGTATTGCCACCTTAAGTCAAACAAACGCATCGACAACAACCGCAACACCACTTCAATCGCGCTTGCTAGACACCAGTGCTCCCACAGGGCGTGAACCTATGAGGTTACCCGCGAATTATCGTGAAGACCTCGTGCATTACGCCACTGTTGATCGCGTAGACGGCATGACTCGTAATCTGTACATCACACAAGAAACACTTGATGCCATTGAAGCTGATGTGCCCATTCCTGACTACACAGTTATTGTGATTGAAGCCTTCCATGCAGAAACAGACGACGGGCGTTTTGTTTATGATGACAACAATCGTTACATCCCCGCGGAGATGGAGCCAGAAGTGCATATGGCAGAGTTTCGATCAACATGGCGGATTGAAGATTTAGCCGCGAGTTCACATCTTGGAGGGTGGAATTTTGGCGCATTCGACTTTGAAACAGGTGTTGCCAATCGTTCTGAATTAGCAGATTGCTTTAGTTGTCATGAGGCGGCTGTTCGGCGTGGTTTTCTATTCAGCGAATCACTACTTCGCGCCTATATCCGTACAGGTCAAGTGCAATATGATTATTGTGGCTTACCCGAACGCTCAATCTGCCGTTAGAAATAATGACACACTATTACTAACAAAATTGTACACCCCATGAATAAGTTCTGAATTTATCCCAACTTTAGCGTTAATTCTATTTACTTGCATATTAGCACCTGTTAAGCTGTTTTTGGTGCAATTTTATTAACGCATAAAGGGGTAAAACATGCCACAGAAAGAATTTGTCTTAACGAATGCCAATGGTATTGGAATGCAACAACTAACACTCAATTGGAAGGGCAATTATAAAAACGTTGTTGTCTCCTATAACAATCAGGAAATTGGTGTTATTGCCAATCAAAAAGAACTAAAACAAGGACGCATCTTTCGCTTACCAGATAATAGTAGCCTCTCTATTAGCCTTGAATCTGGTTTCTTCTCAGGCACGAAACTCAATATCTTCCACGATGGGAAACCTGTAGAGGGTGCGGGTAATGATCCTTATCAAATTTGGAAATCCGCCTATCAAATCATCTATTTTGTTGGTGGTTTATCATTATTATTAGGCATCGGTGCTGAAGTATTTCAGGTTGAATTGCTGATTAATCTTGGCGCAAATATTTTCATGGCAATCTTTGGGATAATGTTTCTTGCTTTAGGCTATATGGTAAGTAGCGAAAAATCCTTAACTGCCCTGTATCTAGCCATTATTTTATACGTACTAGATGCACTCTCCCTGATTGCTTTCCCTCTTATGAATGGCGGCAGTCCGGCTGTTGGGGGCATTGTGATTCATGTCTTGTTTACAATGCAAATGATTAAAGGTATCTCAGCCTTACAACAAATCCGTACTCAAGAAGCATCACAACAATATTCTGCGTATTAATGTCAACAAGCCATTCCATAGCGTGATTGGAATGGCTTGTTTTATGAACTTATAAGGGGGATTAATGGGTGAACAAACCTATACATTAAATAGCGGAGATGGTGGATTACCTCAAAGACTTCATATTAGATGGGCGGGGCAATTTCAGGTAATAGCTATATCAATTAATAACCACGAAATAGCAACAGAATTAAGTTTTGACGATCTTCTAGCGGGAATGACTTTTACACTCTCAAACAGATCAAAACTATACATCGCCATAAAAACTGTCTCAGGATTACCAACCAACGAATTAGAAGTTTACCTAAATGACCAACCTGTTATATCTGACAAAGATAGTATACTGGTATCCGAAGTTAAGACACTTGCTGATAAATGGAGTCGATCTTATATTTTCTCGGTCTATTGGCACTTGTTGCTGGAATTTGTACAGTGCTTGAAATTGAGTTTTTCGTCGAAACTGGCGTTCAAAGTTCGTCAATCGTCTTTGGGCTAGTCTTTCTAGGATTAGGGTATGTCGTTGCTCAAAAATCACTACCTGCCTTAATTGTGGCAATTACACTACTATCATTAGAAGTGTTACGAATGTTACTTTTCCAGCAATCTTTTGCCGGAACACCTGAATTAGAGCATGTTTTCGTTGTAGCAGTTCTAGTTTATCAATTGATTATGTCGGCATTGGCATTAAATCAACTCAAACAAATGGGGTTTTCGTAGTCCGTTTTATGCCACCATCTTTGAACCACTCTACATAATTAGAGTGGTTTTCATTCGCCCCACTACATCAAGCTATGACGCTGTGCTATCATGGTTATCCTTTGAAATAGACATATGATGATAACCCATGAGCAATAATCAAAATAACAAATCGAAACCCTATCGTAATCGCAACGCAAATTCTAAAGGCAAGCGTAACCCTAGTGGATGGGATGCTGTCGCCAAATGGTATGACGGATGGATGGGCAAAGGTGGTAGCCTACACCATAAAAAGGTCGCTATCCCCGCACTCTTAAAGTTACTCAACGCCAAAAAAGGCGAAACCATCCTCGATGTTGGCGCAGGACAAGGTGTACTCGCACCCTATGTCGCCGAAACAGGTGCGAATTACACAGGCGTTGATGTTAGTGAAAAACTGCTAGAGTATGCGCGTAAATATCATGGCAAACATGGACGCTTTTTACAAGCCGATGCCGGACGCTTACACCTCGAATCATCAATGCAAGCTGAAAGCTATGACGCAGTTACATTCTTACTCAGCATCCAAGATATGGATCCCTTAGATGATGTGCTTCAATCAACCTCGTGGATTCTCAAACAAGGTGGACGTGTTGTTCTCTTGATGACACATCCCTGCTTCCGCATTCCACGCCAAAGCGGTTGGGGCTTCGATGAAAACCGGAAATTGCAATATCGTCGGATTGACCGTTATTTGACACCTCTTCCCGTACCAATGAAACAACATGCCAGTGGCGTAACCATTAGTTTTCATCGCCCCATCAGTGATTACATAAACGGGTTAGCCCAACAAGGCTTATTGGTCGATCATATTGACGAAGTTCCAGCAGATGATCCCCTCAATAAAAAGCGTAGTAAAGCTGAAAAGATGGCAGATGCTGAGATTCCGCTATTTTTGGCATTACGCGCCCGCAAAATTTGAGCGTACATTCATAACATCTCCACAAAACTGCGGTAAAATACAGCGTATTGTGTAACGAATAATGGTTATGATACGTACAATAAGTGGGGATGATCCATGTTTTATTTTCAATCCTCAATCCAAAAACAGAGAGAGGAAAACGCCGTGTTGCGTTGGATAAGTTTATTACTGATTGCGCTTGTTCTCCTTGCAGGATGTACAAGTAATAGTGGTGGCGATGATGATAGCAATGACGACTCCGACACACAAACGAGTATTGATCCGCTCGAAATTTTAACGGAAGCGTCCGATAACATTCGTGCCGCCGATACATTCCGATTAGATGTCTTGCACTCCGGTGCCGATTATTTTGCCAATATTAGACTAGACCCAACTACTGATATTAGTTTACGGGTTGCGTTCCGTCGTGCAGTCGCACAGTACGTCGCGCCTAACGAACTACAAGCGCGAGTGCGTGTCTTTGGTGGTACAGCCATCGAAGTCGATGTTTATGCGATGGGCGCAGATCAATGGATACGGTTTTCCGGCTTAGATTGGATTCCTGAAGAATTCGCGGAAGGCTTTAATCCAGAAGTCTTGATTGCAGAAGATACTGGATTTGAGGCGGCATTATCGGCATTAAATGATTTACAGTATGTTGGTGAAGCCACGCTTGATACAGGCGATGATGTCTATCAAATAGCAGGAACGGCAGAAGGTATAAACGTAAGTGCTTTGCTGGTGGGTTTAATTGACATTGAAGGATTGGTAACGGTAGATGTCTTTATCAGTCGTGATGAGCCACGCTACCCACTACGCCTCGTTATCGTACAAAATGATACTGTAACGGAACAATCACCAGACCCAACAACGTGGACAATCGAACTATACGACATCAACGCTGAATCAGAAATTGACCGTCCACAAAGGTAAATTATGACTCAATCTTCAACACAAGCTACTCGGTTTGTGCGTAATCCTTGGCTGATTCTGGCGATTATCTGTATTCCGGTTTTTGTCGGATCATTAGACCTAACGGTAGTTTCGGCATTTTTACCGGAATTAATTTATGAACTAGAACTCCCCGTCCAAACAGGTGTTGACGATGCCGCTTGGATATTAAGCGCGTACCTGCTTGCATATGCCATCGGTCTAACCTTCATGGGGCGCATCAGTGACCTCATTGGACGGCGATGGGTATACACCATTTGCTTACTGATCTTCATCGGTGGGTCAATTTTAGTCGCCATCGCCCATCAAGAGCCAACAGACTGGCTTTTTTCGATGTATCGCCGTGCAGGACAACGCCCTGATCGCAATTTTGTAGAGTTACAGGCGATCATTTTAGGGCGAGTCGTACAAGCCTTCGGCGCAGGTGCATTAGTACCCGTGAGTTTGGCATTAGTCGGCGATATGTTCCCGCCAGATAAACGCGCACGCCCATTAGGAATCGTCGCAGCTGTCGATACATTAGGCTGGATGCTCGGTCATCTTTATGGCGGTGTATTAGTCAATTTCTTCAAAGCAAACGATACCTTATTCGTCGATTTGTTCGATCAACTAAACCTCGATTTGCCTTTACCTGATTGGCGCACACTCTTCTGGATTAATGTCCCGCTAACTCTGTTTGCCCTCCTTGCAACCTTATGGGCATTGCGTGGCTTGAAAATGCAACGGGTGCGCGGACGCTTTGATATTATCGGCGCGATCTTAATTTCGGGGTCGTTGATTTTGCTCAATGTCGGTTTAGGTGCAAATATCGACGTAGATAGTACAACATCAAGTTTTGATGAAATGTCACAACTCCCACCCAATGCCATCCCGATGGTCGCAGGGTCAATCGTGTTATTCTTCTTATTCATATTGGTTGAATCACGCATTCGTGACCCCTTATTTGACCTCAAGATGTTCCGCCGTCGCAATATCAGCATGGGCTTATTAACAAATCTACTGGTTGGATATTGCCTGTTTATCGGTTTGGTTATCGTGCCGATTTTAGTCAATGTTCGCTTAGAAAGTAGCAGTCAATTACAAGATGCCGCCTTAGAAGTGGGGCTTTTGCTATCTGCATTGACTATCACCATGTCGATAGCTGCCGTTACAGGGGGATGGCTGAGTGACCGAATTGGCTACGGGAAAGCGATTATTAGCGGGCTTGGACTGTCCATTACAGGTTTCTTGGCAGTGTGGTTAACATGGAATATTGACATTACAACACCAGTAATCGCACTCGAAATGGCGATCATCGGCACCGGCATTGGCTTGACTTTCTCGCCGGTTAGCACAGCAGTCATTAACTCCGCCCGTGACGAAGAACGCGGTTCAGCGTCAGCATTGGTCATCATTCTACGTTTAGTCGGTATGGCAGTCAGTGTATCATCGCTAACCACAATTGCATTGCAACGTGTCAGTTATCGCGCATCGAATGCTTTAGAAGGCATTCCATTCGACAGCGACAATTACATCAACACCTATGCCTCGATTACCGTTGATGTGTTAGGTGAACTCGGGTTAATTGGCGCGGTTGTGTGTGCAGTCGCCTTGATTCCAGCATTCATGATGAAAGAAACCGACGACGAAACCCCTGTATCTGTGTAATAAAAAAGGGCGCATAATCATATGCGCCCTCAGATTTAGTTCATAGCCTAAAGCGTGTTAGGGTGTTTCTTCTAACGCGCTTTCTTGTTCAGTTTCTAGCGTCAGTTCGCCATCTTCGTCTGTGGAGATACGAACAACACTTGCAATGCTAAATTCACCAGACAGAATACCATCAGATAAACGGTCTTCAATCGAATTCTGAATCAGGCGACGTAACGGACGCGCACCATATTCAGGATCATAACCACGATCTGCTATCCATTCACGCGCTTCTTCAGTGACGTGGAGTGAAATAGCGTGTTCAATCAGACGTTCGCTAACCTTCTCTAATTCGAGGTCAACAATTTGTTTGATCTCTTCTTTAGTCAAGGTACGGAAGACGATTGACGCATCGACGCGGTTAAGGAATTCGGGACGGAATGCACGACGTAATTGATCCATCACGCTCTTACGCATATCGTCGTATTCTTCTGTTTCTGTCACAACATCATCAATTTTCACATTGAATCCGAGTGTCGCACCACGTTTAATGGTATCAGCACCAACGTTACTGGTCATCACGATAATCGCATTGCGGAAATCCACACGGCGACCACGCGCATCAGTCAATTGACCTTCTTCCATAACCTGTAACAGCATGTTGAATGCTTCAGGATGTGCTTTTTCAATCTCATCGAAAACCACGATGCTGTATGGACGACGACGAATAGCTTCAGTCAGTTGACCAGCGTCTTCGTAACCAACATATCCGGGAGGCGCACCGACCAAACGAGCGACAGAGTGACGTTCCATAAATTCACTCATATCGAGTTGAACCAAAGCGTCTTCACTACCAAATAAGAATTCAGCCAGTGTTTTGGTCAGCTCAGATTTACCAACGCCCGTTGGGCCGAGGAACATAAATGAACCAATCGGACGACGTGGGTCTTTAAGACCAGCACGAGCGCGACGAACCGCTTTCGCAATCGCAACGATAGCTTCATCTTGCCCAACGATACGTCTGTGAAGCACTTCTTCCATTTGCATCAGGCGTTCGGTTTCTTCACCTGCGATACGCATAACCGGAATACCCGTCCACATAGCAACCACTTCAGCGATATCCTCACCGATCAAACGTGGCTGATTAGTTTCTTCGTTCCAGTTTGCCTTTAATTCAGACAAAGTGACTTGCAAATTCTCATGTTGTTGCTTGAGGCTTGCCAGTTCACTGCTTGTTTCTTCGTTTTCTTCTTCGCCTTCACCAAGAACTTCTTCAAGGTCTTTGATTTTGACTTCAACATCTTCAAAATCGAGTTCAGCCCGACGTACAGACGCGGCTTCTGGACTCTTATACATACGAAGGCGTGCTGCTGCTTCGTCGATTAGATCAATTGCCTTATCGGGTAAGAAGCGATCCGCGACATACCTTGCGGAGAGATTAGCCGCTTCTTCGATGGCTTCGTCTGTAATTTCGACGTTATGATGTTCTTGATATGGTTGTTTAATGCCTTGCAGAATTTCAATCGTCTCTTCAATACTAGGTTCATCAACCACGATTTGTTGGAAACGACGTTCTAAAGCGGCATCACTTTCAATGTGTTTGCGATATTCATCAAGCGTGGTCGCACCGATACATTGCAATTCACCACGAGAAAGCGCAGGTTTCAGGATGTTGGCGGCATCTACACTACTACCAGCAGAGCCAGCACCAACCAGCATATGCACTTCATCAATGAATAAAATGCTATCAGAGGATTTCAATTCTTCGATTACGCGCTTCAGGCGTTCTTCAAATTGACCTCGATACATCGTACCAGCGACCAATGAACCCACATCTAACTGTAAAACACGTTTGTTTAACAATGGTTTAGGGGTATCACCAGCGACGATACGTTGTGCCAAGCCTTCTACAATCGCAGTTTTACCAACACCCGGTTCACCGATGAGGGCCGGATTATTTTTACGACGACGAGAAAGCACTTGAATAACACGCTCAATTTCAGTTTCACGCCCAACAACTGGATCAAGTTTACTTTCCTGCGCTAATGCAGTTAAGTCGGTTGCCAATTGATCAACTAGGGGTGTTTTATCTGGAGCATTACGTGATGGACGACGCTTCTCTTCTTTAGATTGTGAAGATTGCATCGGACTCTCTTGAAGCACACGGCGCGTTTGCCGACGAACTTCTTCAGGACTAACGCCAAGTCGTTTAAGGACATCAATTGCAACGCCCTCAGATTGACGAACCAACCCAAGTAAGAGATGTTCGGTGCCAATGTAATGATGCCCCATACGGCGAGCTTCATCCACAGCAAGTTCTAAGACTTTCTTCGTACCCGGAGAAAGATCAAGTTGAACGGCAGAAGAACGGGTTGTAGCACGGGTTAAACGCTCTACTAGTTCTTCAACACGTTTTTGTTCCAATCCCAAATCACGCAATACTCGTCCGGCAACACCGCCCTCTTCACGCATTAAACCGAGGAGAAGGTGTTCAGTACCGATGTAGTTGTGTTGGAGGCGTTCTGCTTCCTCCTGCGCAAGGCTTAACACTCTACGTGCGCGCTGGGTGAATCGTTCCATTTTATTCGGCACGGTAAGATACCTCCGTTGCCCTAACTTAATTGTAGAAAGTACCAGCGATAAATCGAATTTACGCCTATTCACGAACTTTACTTATTATAACAGCATATTGGGTCAAAGGATATTACGTAGCATCAACACTTTGTTAGAAAACCGCTGTTATTTGGGATAAAAATTGGGATAACTTTTACATATCCTCAATTTATCCGACTTTATCCATGCTCAACATGAATATAAACTTAAGGTGAGATGTGAAAGTTGTAATGATAGTGTGATGAAAATATTGTAATTTAAGAATCACCCATCACTCTCGAATATTAATTATTATATCACATTGATACAGCGCATCTATGAATTTTTTGACACACAATTATTGGGGGTATTTGATTTTCATTATGAGCAATTTGAATGAATTAGAAACTGCTATCTATACAATGATACAGCAATTTATCAAACGGCAAGAAGTCGTATTAGAAGCAATGAAAGATTTACGCCCTGACAAAGTTATTAGAGCACGTGGCGGCGATATGAAGCGTGCCAGTGAATTAATGATGCAATTTTATCATGAACGTCCTTCCCAGCTTGGCTATTGGGGCGAAAATGACGAGTGGGCATTTTATCTACACGGAATGGGCTGTCGCTTAACGCACACAATTACAGGGGAAAAACTGGAATGGGATGTTGGTGATTTGAACCGTTTTGATAAAAACTGGTTTTTAAATTATGTCAGATGGCTACTCGAACAAGACACAACAAATAATGCGGTCAAAACCGTGAAGTCACAACTTAAATCCAATTCAAGCTCAGAAGTATTTCGTCTTATATTCGCAACATTAGAGACATTAGCTGAAAAAGGCATCTTAGTTGCAGAAAATTCAACACATCGTCGTTACATACTTATAGTAGAAGACTAAACAAAAACACCCTGCTCATATGACAGGGTGTTCAAATATCTACTCAATGCGAGAAGGATTTATTCTTCTGCAGGTGCTTCTTCGTTGTTATCAGCTTCGGGTGCTTCGGTCTCAACAACTTCTGGTGTCTCAACTTCAGCTTCGACTTCCGGTGCTTCTTCTTCAGAATCACCTTCATTGTTCATTTGTTGCTCGAAGAATTCCATATCACGATCAAGATATTCGGCTGAATTAACCTGCTTGAGACTTAATCCCAAACGGCGGTTCAGCACGTCAATTTTGACCACACGTAAAGTCAATTCTTCTTTTTCGTTGACAACCTCACGCGGATGGCTAACCCGTTGTTCGGATAATTCCGAAATATGGATCAAACCTTCGATGTCAGGTGCGTCAACTAAACGAGCAAATGCACCAAATTTCGTCAACTTGGTCACAACAGCACGAACCAATTCGCCTTGATCATAACTCGTCGCAACTTCATCCCAAGGATCAGCCGCTTGACGTTTAATACTCAAACCAATGCGTTTACGGTTACGGTCAATGCTAATGACTTCAACTTTTGCCTCTGCCCCAACTTTTAACACTTCACGGGGATGGGTAATATGTCGCCATGTAATTTCGGTCAAGTGAACCAGCCCCTCAGCCCCGCCAACATCGACGAATACGCCGAAATCTTCGATACTGACCACACGCCCGATAATAACTTGCCCGACTTCCAATTCTTGGATGAGCGAGTCTTTGCGATTCTCACGGGTTTCGCGTGATGCGGCACGTTCAGACAAAATAAGACGATTACGCCCACGATCAACTTCAATCACCTTAACAAAGATGTTGCCATTGACCATTTTGCTATACATATCTTCGGGGGTATTGCCTTGCATACTACGACGACGTTCATCGCTGATTTGGCTATGCGGTACAAATCCGCGCAAGCGACCAAAACGAACAATTAAGCCACCTTTGTTATAGCCAGCAATATTGCCTTCGTAGATATCTTTATTCTTTTGATGCAACTCAGCTTCTTGCCAATTTAGTTCTTCAATGGCGCGATTAATCGACAGCACAATCCGACCACGATGGTCATTAGGATTAACAATGAAGACCGAGAGTTCTGTTCCCTCTGTTAAATCCTCAAGTGCTTGTCGCCCCATATTTTCCAGTTCACGTCCAGGGATAACCCCTTCATCACCTTCCCCAAGATCAACCGTAATTTCAGTTGGGGATGTTTTAGTGACTTTTCCATCTACCAATTCACCACGTTTAAACCGTGCTGGTGGCTTAGATGCTGGTGCTGGTGGCGCGTCTGCCTCGGCTGTGGCTACCGCCTCATCAGCTTCATTTTCCACGACATCATCAACTGCAGGGGATGTTGTGGTGTCTTCTTCTGGTGTGGCATTTTCGGTAATAGTCGAGTCGTTCATATCAGAACTGCTTTCGTTGGTTGTATTATCTTCGGCAGAAGATGACGGACTTTCCATGCCTTGTTCCTCTTGCCCTGTTGTATCATCACTCATAAAGAAGTGGCACACTGCTTTCCATTTATACAAATAAAACTATTTTTATCGTTATAATGTGGAGCTTGTGCGCATTCCCCCTTCCACAAATTTGAGTTTCCCGTTCAATTTTACCCATAAGGGTTTGTTGCGGGCTATTATACATCAGCATGAATAATATTCAAACGAATTAGACAGAACAGCCATATGCGGTTGGATTTTAGTGGGTTTTTCGTGGATTTTAACAAAAATGGCGAGAAAATTTATCGATTCTCGCCATTGCGTGTCACATAAAGGAAGTGTTAGTCAATTTCAGGGGCTTCGATGGTGAAAGGTTCGTTGTAATTAGAGTATGTAGTTCTTTGTATACTCATCATTTCCATAGTGGTCGTTTGCCCCATCTCGGCAGTCTCCATATCGATTTCAGAAACTGTTTCAAATGCATAAGGCAAACCATCATCTGCACCAATCAAAATCGTTGTTTCTTGTGTTGCAGAATCAGCAAACCCATCCATCTCGTTTAAAGCATCGCCAAAACCAAGCCCATCTAATGAATTGACAACAGCATCTGACTCAAAAAGTGCCTGCATATCAAAGCTCGCTGTAAAACGTCGCATCACTTGAGCATTGAAGAGTTCATTGTCTAATTCCACAATTTCCGTAATATATTCCTCTTGAAAAACACTAGCATTATCACCGAATGATTGAGCGATTATTCCCTCAAGATTGATAATGGGCATGATGGCTTCGTTTTGCTCTATGGGTAAATCATTTACATTTGCCCACTCGCCAAAGGCTTCTTCATAAATGTCTCCAGCATCTTCTATCCGAATGTAAAGCACGTCATCAATAAAAATCATTTCCAGATTAAATCCGAAATCACCAAAGACATCACTAAGATCACCTAAATCCATTTCGTTATCGAGGGACATAGACAGCGCAGACACCTCGCCATCTTTCAGAATAACGAAGCCTTCACCAAATTGCGCGAGAGTAAGAACAATTTCAATATCATCAACGGTAGACATCATTTCCATTGATGTCTCTGTAGTCCAGATAAAGGTATTTTGCTCTGTAAGGCGGGTCATCGCATCTCTTACATAATCAATATCCTCATCATCTTGAGCAATGCTTGTAATCGACAACACGCTAACAAGAAACATGATAAGCATTGAAACAGCCACAAATCTAAGTGTTTTAGACATTATTGTCCCTTTGTAGATTGCATTACACTTATTTTAGCATGATGCGCTTATATAATTCCGTAAGGATAGCCGAGTAATGTAGGAAACAAAAACGGCAAACATAGTCATTTATGCCTGCCGTTTTTTTAGTATATAGAGGAGGTATTAGTCAATTTCAGGGGCTTCGATGGTGATGTCTTCATTGTAATCGCTGTAAACGGTACTTTGAGTCAAGGTCATAGTCATATCCATAGACTGTCCCATCATACTCATCACCGTGTCAAAAGAGGTAACAGTTTCTACATAATATGGCAGTCCGTCGTCTTCACCAATCCAAACGAGCATTTCCAATGTAGCGGTCATGTCAGACATCCCCAAATCGAGGTCTTCCATATCCATGCCCATTGATGACAAATCAAGCCCGTCCATATCAAAGTTGGATAACACTGATGAAAGTGCTTCAGAGTCAAAGAGTGCATCCATGTCACCTTCTAAAGCAAAAACACGCATAGATTGATCATTTACGGTTTCGCCATCAAGTTATTCTGCGCTAGCAACCATTTCTTCAACCCATGTATCAATCGCAACGTTACCACCCTGCGCGATGATTGAGTCAATATCAAATGGTAATGCAGCAGTTGCGCTTTCATCAAGCAACCATTCGCCTGCATTCAATTCTTCCAGAATCATTTCATAAAAACCGGTTACTTCGCTAACACGAGTATAAGTCTGTCCATCAACATAGACCATTTCTAATGTTAGCCCAAGGTCGCCAAAGAGCGCACCCATACCGCCAGCATCCATTGATTGTGTAACAAGGAGTGATACGGCAGAAACTTCACCATCTTCATAAATCACAGCACCTTCACCCGATTGGATAATGCTGAATTCGAGGGGCATTCCGGTCATATCAATTTCTTGGGCAATAACGGTTTCAGTTGTTAGTTGAACGCTACTTTGTTCCGCGACACTATTTAATGCTTCTAGGACAAAATCAACAATATCGTCATCTTGTGCTGATGTAGTTACAGTTAATGAGGCTGTGATAATGAGGATAGTGGCTACTACAGCGAACAATCTAAATCTTTTCAACGTAATTCCCTTTCATAATGGTTAATCTCATATATTTTAGCATGATTCTCTATTTGGATTACGCACTCTCAGATGAATTCGTTGCAAAATATGATCAGAATTATGAGAGACAACACCTCCGTATCCTCAAAAAGTTTTAAGGTTTCATTATGTTTCGACTCATATAACACTGACATACTGACAAACGTTGATCGACAACATTATTGCGCTCAATAAGTTGATCAACATTTTTACACCGACGTCGCTGTCGGTATTATCCGCCATAACGCATTTTAAGGAGAACTGAACATGCGTAAACTATCTATTCTTTTAGCTGTAGTTGCAATATTTGCTCTTACTGTAGTACCTAGCTTTGCTCAAGATGAGGAAAGCAACACCATTGCTGATGTCGTTGTTGCAAGTGCAACCGCCGACGAAGCAGAATTCACTGTATTACTCGCCGCTGTACAAGCTGCTGACCCACTTTTCTTAGAAGCACTTAGTAATGAAGACGGACTGTGGACAGTGTTCGCACCAACTGATGCAGCATTCGTTGCTCTCTTAGAAGCACTCGAAACAGACGCAGAAACCCTCTTAGCAGATACCGACCTTCTTAACGAAGTCCTCGCTTATCATGTTGTTCCAGGTGTATTCTTCGCTGAAGATGTTATCAGCTTCGACGGTGCATTACTCGGTACCGTATTAGAAGGTAGCGCATTAGCTGTCTCTGTAACCGATGATGGCGCATTCGTTAACGACTCAACAATCGTTGTTACCGATATTGCTGCTGACAACGGCGTTGTTCATGTAATTGATGCTGTACTTGTTCCTGCATCAGATGACATGATGGAAGAAGATATGGATGACGACGACATGGACGAAATGATGGCTGAACTCAGCATCGCTGAAACCGTTATCGCATCAGCTAGTGCAGACGAAGCAGAATTCACCGTATTGTTAGAAGCTGTTCTCGCTCTCCCAGGTGCTGCTGACATCTTGACAGTTAACGGTCCATTCACAGTATTCGCACCAACCGACGCAGCATTTGTTGCACTCTTAGAAGCTCTTGAAGTAACCGCAGAAGACCTCTTAGCAGACACAGCATTACTGAGTGATGTACTCGGCTACCACATTGTTCCAGGGACATTCTATGCAGAAGATGTACTCGCAGCAACCGCAGAAGGTGAAATCTCTATCGCAACCATCTCCGGTGGTATCCTAACAATCAGCTTTGACGGCGAAAATGTATTCGCTGACGACGCAACAGTAGTTGCAGCTGATATTGAAGCAAGCAACGGCGTTATCCACGTTATCGACTCCGTACTTATCCCAATGGATGACATGGAATAATCGTTAACTAACATAGCCTAAACAAAAGAGGTTGGGACAGTGTCTCAACCTCTTTTTTGTTTTACATTAAATAAGTTCACGCGCACGATTAACCTTATCAACAAAATCATGCGGATCATGTGGTGAGACAACAATCGTCTTTGTACCGAATTTCAGCACCACACTACGACTCTTATCTGTGACAAATGCTTGATAATTCCCCAGTTCCTGATTACGAAACCGACCAAAGAATCCAAAAAATCCGCCACTACCCATCATCCGAATTGACCTCGCCATCGCATCAGGCACAACAGAGACTTCACTTAACTCACTCAACTCAAATGTGTTTGACCACAGCAAGCGTGGAATAATCAGCTGTGATTCAGTGACAGTATAACCACGTATCATAAACAATGTCGAAACAATCAACGCAAGCGGAGGTAAAAATATTGCAAGACTTAACCCTGCTTCGGATTCAGTTAAGGCTAAAAGCAAAAAGAAAATAGATAGTCCGGCTATCAATGCAATCACCCCAAACGTAATCACTTTAACAGTCTTATCCCATTCAGCACGAAATTTATGATTCATAATTTATCCATTCCATTCATCACTCAATTTAATATAGTATCGCATAAATTCGCGTTGTAATCTTGCTCAATACATTGTCCACACGGTAAGATTGCTTTCTATGGGAAGAACCTTTAGGAGGGGTACAAACCATGTACATTGATTTAACCGATCAAGTCGCACTCGTGACAGGGTCTGCTAAACGTGTCGGGCGGGCAATTGCGCTTGAACTCGCTAAAAATGGCGTGCATATCATGGTGCATTACAACAGCAGTCACGATGACAGCGTGCGCGATACAATTCATGAAATCAAATCATTTGGTGTAGATGCTTTTGCCGTACAAGCCGATATCAGCACCACTGACGGCGTGAGTAAAATATTCACCGAAATCGAAAACCATTTTGACCGTTTTGATATTTTGGTCAATAGTGCCTCGCTGTTCCATCAAAACAGCCTTATGAACACCACACTAGAAGATTGGCGCAAATCACTCGATGTCAATCTGACAGGCGCATTTTTATGCACACAATCTGCCGTCCACCTCATGCGTGAGAATAAACCAACCGGTGGCGCAATCATCAACATTTTGGATTACGGCGCGGTACAGCCGTGGGCAGAACGCGCCGATCATAGCGTCAGCAAAGCAGGCTTACTCATGCTCACCAAGATTAGTGCCGCCAGCCTCGGCAAAGAAAATATCCGCGTAAACGGTGTTTTACCCGGACCCGTTCTACGAGATGAAGCCAATAGCGAGGAACGTTGGGCAAAAATCGGCGAAGCACTCCCCATCGGACGCACAGGCGACCCCGAAGATGTCGGACGCGCAGTCGTCTATCTCGCACAAGAAAGTTTCGTTACAGGAACCGTCTTAAAGGTCAACGGCGGGGAAGATTTATAATCAATGACACATCCAACACAGCGACTCGCTTGGCTAACAGATATCCATCTCGAAGTTATAACTGATGCCGAATTTGACACATTCATGGCGACTATCCGCGCTGAAAACCCAACCGGAGTTCTCATTTCTGGTGATATTGCCACCGCGCCAACCCTCAGCAATTACCTTAAACGGATACTGAACGCGCTTGACGTGCCAATTTACTTTGTACTTGGCAATCATGATTTTTACGGCAGTGATTTTGACACGGTACACGATGAAATCCGCAATTTACACAACACCCACGACAAACTCATCTGGATGCCAGAAGCAGGAATAGTCGAACTCAACGCAACCACCGCCTTAGTCGGTCATGGAGGTTGGTCGGATGGCGCATACGGTGACTTTATGGCATCGTCCATTATGTTAAACGATCATATCCAAATCAAATCACTCATCACAGACGATAAAGCCGAGCGTTTCCGTAAAGTACAAGCATTAGGCGCAAAATTCGCGGAGGCTCTCAAACCGCACCTTGTCGAAAGTGTTCAAAACTTTGAACAAGTCTATGTGTTGACGCATTCGCCCCCCTTTATCGAATCCTGCTGGTATGGTGGCGAAACACCCGATACAGACAACGAATACCTCCCGCATTTCACCTGTAAAGCCATCGGTGACCTATTGCTAACCGTAGCTGATGCCAACCCCGACCATAAAATCACCGTCTTATGTGGGCATACACACGGCGGAGGCGAAGCACACATCCGCCCCAATCTACACGTCATCACCGGACCCGCCGAATATAACGAACCTGTCGTGCAAAAGATGTTTGAAGTATAATATCCAAGTACTCCGTAGGAGCGTTTTGAGAAACGTTTAATAAATCCCCTTCATAATAACCCCTGACATTACTTCATATAATGTAGCCTCCAGTTATTAAGGTATTTTCCACACAGAGTACGCCTATACTTACATTGCATTCAACACCATAGGGGGAGTTGTATGAAAATAGGTCACGCACGTCGTCAAATGCGGCGTGAAAAATTGTTCACCTTTATTCTGCTATTTTTGGCATTATTGCCAGTACTCGCAATTGCATCATGTACTGGTGAGGCTTTATACACATCGTGGTTTGGTCCTTTTGAAAAAACAGGGGATGATTTACTAACGCTATCCCAAATCCCAGAAGATGACCTATCTGATGATCCCGGAATATGGGCGAGTGTCGATGCCGATGCAGTATATCCTTTATCAATATCGTATACAGATTATCATCTTGATGGTGATCTCAATTACACTGTCTATGCAACTGTAATTCAACTTGGTGAATATCTAGTGCTAGTTGAACTCGATGACCCACCAGATATCTATGAAACAAATACATTTAACGGTCTTATAGGTCATATAAGTAACGACCCGTGTTGTTACCATTACGAGTTCCATCAGGAGATATTACAAGAGTTCAATGAACGTTACCCCGACATAGACGGGGAATGCCTC
>WURV02144587.1:0-18753 GCA_011762755.2 Epimenia babai
ATGCACCTGCTGGAGTTATATCTAGCTCTGATGCACCTGCCTGAGTTATATCTAGCTCTGATGCACCTGTTCGAGTTATATCAAGCTCTGATGCACCTGCTGGAGTTATATCTAGCTCTGATTCTCCTTCCTGAGTTATATCTAGCTCTGATGCACCCGCTGGAGTTATATCTAGCTCTGTTGCACCTTCCTGAGTTATTTCTAGCTCTGATGCACCTGATGGAGTTATCTCTAGCTCTGTTGCACCCGATGGAGTTATATCTAGCTCTGTTGCACCTGATGGAGTTATATCTAGCGCTGTTGCACCTGATGGAGTTATATCTAGCTCTGTTGCACCTGATGGAGTTACATCTACCTGTAAACCATCTTACGAGGTATATGTAAGCTGGCATTAATTCGTGTCTTGGGTCTCAAGTTGTTACCTATATATTCAATGCATTTTATTCTCCGTGCACTCATACCTATCAGATCGTGAAGTTGATAGAACTTTGCTACAGGTGGGTCTACATTCTGCGCTCTGGCATCACTCGTTCTCATGGGACGTCTGCTCACGACATTTGACGACAAGACACTATCACGGTTACGACGTTGGTGCGTCATGCGACAACAGTCGGCGTTCCAGGGGCGCCCGAATAAACCAGTGGACACATGTTACTCATTCTGGGTTGGGGCCACGCTACGGGTGATTACAGCTAGCTATACGTCGCATGCGATGATCGTTGCATGTATTGCTGTCACTGTGTATGAAGACTGTATTGTTGCTGTCACTGTGTATGACGACTATATTGTTACTGTCACTGTGTATGAAGACTGTATTGTTACTGTCACTGTGTATGAAGACTGTATTGTTACTGTCACTGTGTATGAAGACTGTATTGTTGCTGTCACTGTGTATGAAGACTGTATTGTTGCTGTAACTGTGTATGAAGACTGTATTGTTGCTGTAACTGTGTATGAAGACTGTATTATTGCTGTCACTGTGTATGAAGACTGTATTGTTGCTGTCACTGTGTATGAAGACTGTATTGTTGCTGTCACTGTGTATGAAGACTGTATTGTTACTGTTACTCTGTATGAAGACTGTATTATTGCTGTCACTGTGTATGAAGACTGTATTGTTGCTGTCACTGTGTATGAAGACTATTGTTGCTGTCACTGTGTATGAAGACTGTATTGTTGCTGTTACTCTGTATGAAGACTGTATTGTTGCTGTCACTCTGTATGACGACTATATTGTTACTGTTACTCTGTATGAAGGCTGTATTGTTGCTGTCACTGTGTATGAAAACTGTATTGTTGATGTCACTGTGTATGAAGACTGTATTGTTACTGTCACTCTGTATGACGACTATATTGTTACTGTTACTCTGTATGAAGACTGTATTGTTGCTGTCAATGTGGCCTTATTATCAGTGATCATTGTTCTTATAGATGCACTCCATGCTTCTCTTAGACTGTCTGACTAAAATACCCTAATTTAAACTGGAAGTTAGCGGTGTTCTAATTACATAACCAAGTCAATGAGCTAAGCCACTTTTTTGTAACTATTTGGTACATTACAAAATACGAGCTAACATGCTAGGTATGTAACATGTAACATTAACAGCATTTTTCAATTCCGTCAATCAAACTGTCAACTAGAATATAATCGATGACTCGAAGTTACTGTGAAAATGATCTTCACAACCGTCTTCCATCGTAACTGTACCAATATGCCACTAATGCTTTCAGTTACTTGGGACGTTAGAGCTTACAAACCACAACGCGAACGTTTCGTACGTCTTGCAGACCCAAGATGAAATGACTGGTGGTTTGTCAAAACACCCAGATCTCTCACCCGGTTAGTCTTGCCAGTATGGTTAGTTAGACTTTCCAGTATAATTGTGGGTAGCCAGGTAATCCGATGAAAAATAGACATTGATGGTAACATCTGCTCCATCAGGTGATCAGAATTGCTTACATCAGGACTGTTGTGTCTGGTTAGTGGTTAGAACTATCATTGCCCTCACTGATATGCTTCCAGCATACTTCGGACTGTGTGGCCAGATCATTAAAGTGGCCATTGTCTTCACAGATGCACTTTATGCATCATTTGACTCGTGTGGCCATATCATTATTAAAGTGGCCATTGCCTTCACGGATGCACTTTATGCGTCATTTGACTCGTGTGGCGATATCATTATTAAAGTGGCCATTGCCTTCACGGATGCACTTTATGCGTCATTTGACTCGTGTGGCCATATCATTATTAAAGTGGCCATTGTCTTCACGGATGCACTTTATGCATCATTTGACTCGTGTGGCCATATCATTATTGAAATGGCCATTGTCTTCACGGATGCACTTTTTGTGTCATTTGACTCGTGTGGCCATATCATGAAAGTGGCCATTGTCTTCATGGATACCCTTTTTGTGTCATTTGACTCGTGTGGCCATATCATTAATGTGATCGTTGTTCTTACAGATGCACTTCATGCGTACTTCGAACTGTGTGGCCATATCATCAAAGTGATCGTTATTCTTACAGATGCACTTCATGCGTACTTCGGACTGTGTGGCCATATCATCAAAGTGATTATTCTTACAGATGCACTTCATGTGTACTTCGGACTGTGTGGCCATATCATCAAAGTGATCGTTATTCTTACGGATGCACTTCATGCGTACTTCGGACTGTGTGGCCATATCATCAAAGTGATCATTATTCTTACAGATGCACTTCATGCGTACTTCAGACTGTGTGGCCATATCATCAAAGTGATTATTCTTACAGATGCACTTCATGTGTACTTCGGACTGTGTGGCCTTATCATCAAAGTGATCATTATTCTTACAGATGCACTTCATGCGTACTACGGACTGTATGGCCATATCATCAAAGTGATCATTATTCTTACAGATGCACTTCATGCGTACTTCGGACTGTGTGGCCTGTCCTTACTCGACTACCCGGGTCTAGAACCGATTGACGCAGCTTTGACAATATCGTTGCGATCATCCGAGCATCTTCACCGGTTACACCTTAAAACAGTCCCTTTGGCCCACCATGGGCTCCGCATGCACACACAGAGTTAGTCCCAGCCTCGATCCTAATTGATGAACCACATCAACACAAATTACTGCTTTAATTTCAGACGTTAAAAAATTGAGACTGATCGTAATATGGGACACTTGGCTAATTCTGTGTATTTAATGGCCTTTATCACTTTGTTCTATCATCAGTTGTTTCCCTTGAATTTTAAATAGTGCTGTTCCTTTAGACATCGTATTGAAATCAACTGAAAATGTTCAACTGAAAATTATTCTGCTTACAGCTATAGGGAAATCTCTACTGCTGTTTTGCAAAACCAAACTATTTATGTCGACAATTGTATAAAGCATCCATACAAGTGTCCCATTCAAATTTCTGTTTTTTATTTTTTATTCGTCGTAGATTTATCCATTTTGACTGGAACGCGTCATTTTCACTTTCATGCGCATGTATAGTCTATGAGCTGGTATAAATCCGTCACAGTTACCTGCTTGTAGTGGCTGGCATTTGTGATGCATAAAAAAAATTTACTTAGCTTTTTATAAGTGACATTCACTGTAGCAGTCATCGGGAAATGAAATTATTGAGTAATGCCTATAGAGCATGTGATGATCCACACGGTTTTAATCCTATATCTTATGGCGTATTTATATTTTTAACAACTCTAGATTGCGCTCGATTGAGAAATTAACTGAATTTACATAAATCTGGGCAACTTTTATATGATGTAAAATTGGTAATGAACGAAGGCATCAACCCTCTGTATGATTTGCTAAATGTATTATCCACAATGGCAGAATTATTTCGAGTTCTGTGATCTTAAAATGTAGAATTTCCGCCGAAGAATGTCCAAGGTGCACGAAGCCGAGTGTCCAGCTGGTTAAACTGCCAACATGGTTGAATTAATTTATATATTAGTTCAAGGATAAATTTACTGTAATAAAATATTTTTATTGATAAATGCGCCTTTTACTATAGTCCTGGTGAATTTTGTGATTTATTTGCCAGCAACATTGCATATTTCATGAGGCATTTGTTGCACTGAGCGTGGAATCATGCACCTGTCACATCCATGCAGTGTGTTTTAAATTTTCAATATACATTATGTGCGTTAAGTCAGGTACGGGTGATATCCCTGTCAAAAGCCTTGCGCTCTTTCTGCGTAAGACAGGCCGCTTAGCTGAATTTTAATATGTCAGTTTGTTAACATGTAACACAAGGTGTGTATCATCGAATCTGGGCTAGCCTTGTAAAGGGCCTTCTAAGGCCTACACAACGATCTCTGATCAGCCCATAAATAAATAAATGTGCCTGTAATTAACACCTAGACAAATGTGAACGATACTTTGTCGATAGATAGCTTTATTTTCACCAAATCGGAGATATAAATAGCAAACGTATAAACATAAACATCGGGGTATATAAGGGTAGTAAACGATTTATTCTAACCGTTCATAAAACGTATGTACGTACGCATACATGTACGTACGGATGTACTGTTATATAGCAATAAACAGGCTACCAGATAGAGGGTTATACAGCGTGACTATACTATTGTGGAGCAGGTGGTGTTATAGTAGCAGTGAGCACTACATCTCGAAATAACGGCAAGAGTCTGGACAATAGGCAAACCCTATAGATAAAACTTTAACAATGGTATAACGGAAGCGGAAGAGAAACACGACTGCGTAACGCGCGTTTGATAGCACAACTCTTGAGGGGAGCACAGAGCTAGGGGGAGCCAACGACTGCCAGTTGTGACAGTGGTAATATATGTCGTTGTAACGTACATTGTCGTTAGGAGAGGCTGAAATTTCTCGGTATAAAGAAATATGGTTTTGGAGAATTAGTAAGCCTCGGGTATTTTGAAAGCCTTTACACATTTAAGTATATATATAATAAGAGTAGAATGTAATGAACTTTGTGACCCAGATATGTAAGATGATAATGTGCAATGTGCATTAATTCCAGGTGCCGGATACTGCCACCTTTAAAGGTGAGAATTTTTCCCTACAAATCAACCGTGTTATAATACAAAACACCCAATTAAAAAAATTCAAATAAAAAATAAAAATAAAGTCCGAAATTTTCATTAAAGTACGGAGCATAGGCCTATTTCATAGCACACAATAAATCGTGAAATAACATCTTGGTGGGTAGTCATCATAACAACACGAAAAACGACAACAAGAGGGCTAGAGATATATCTACGATACCCCACACTGATAGCACCCGTGGGGTAGCCTACATCAACAATACTACTCTAACAACGTAACACGCATCACCAATAGTTATAAACCAGCCGGTCCGAAAATCCTCAAGTATCCCTGATAATCATATAAAAACGGTTTTACGATGCGTAAATCAGTGCCTAGTAAACGCCACCACCAATTTACCTTGACTGTAACTGAACCATCGGATGACCATGGCATGGCCTATATACAAATTTACTGTTAATTACACATTCGTACAGGATCAATCTTTTAAAATGACTACATTTTAATATGAACACACAATCGCTAATATGAACTATTAAGTTACACACCATTCGATCCATCGATCAATCGACAAGGCAAATTTATTTATATCATTTGTATATTTACATAAATACGTCTCGCTTTGTACACTCTATGTACAGTACAATGATTTGCCAATATACGCACACGAATAGGTATACATTATACATCCAACAACACGCGAACAAGTTGATATATTTACAATAAGTGACAAATCTTCAAACACCTAAAATATTTGAAATATAAAACAATGCAATATTACTGCGGGGTGGGCTACTCTTCAGGTGAAAAGGTCATCAACACTAATGCCCAGTGCCCAACATCTGCAAAAGGTTAATTTCACACATAGAAAAGACACTAGAAAAGTTTCCATTTGAGTATACCACGCTTCCGTATTCAACGTGATATATCCAGATATGAGCATGCATGTGTGGATGTGTGTGCAAAGCGTGAATTCAAAGACTGGACATGATGAAATACCAAATAATGTCCTTGATTTCAGTATGATCAGATTACATACATACGACGTACATGTTGTAACGTTGTAAGGTACAGCTGGCAGCCTTCGTCGTAAGTTTCATCTGCATGTAATGGTGGAAGTTTCCTTCGATAATACATAAATGTATGTACAAGGGGATTTTTTTCACCTGAGACTCGTGACGAAAGAGATGTTATACAACTATATTCAATAGCCGGTCATGTCACCAGGTACAATGTCATTCGGTAAAATTTGATATGGGTTATGCAGTATTCTTTATGCTGAGGTATCACCATTAGCACTAGGGGGTAGAGTTGTCAAGCACTATATTGGGTATACTGCTGGAATCTGGAGATCTTCAATATTGTTAAATACTGTACAGTTCTTTCAACAATAATAACTCAAATATCACACGAGTTACCATCACCTTCAATTCAAGGTGAAATAATGTACCCTAGTTACGTTTGCATCTAAGTAGCAACTAAATACACAGAGAAAATGCTTATGTATCCACCATTGCAAAAAAAAGATATTGCTCGTAAAATCTTGAGTAACCATGAATAAGACTCGCATCGCTATGTACCATTATAGTTATGTAGTGTAGCGAACAGTACACTGGATGAAGTATTCCTTCAAGTTTCTTTTAACATAAACATCATAGGAAAATTTAACAAAGCCCTCATCATCTCAAAAGTCCATACAACTATGATTACAATTTGTTGTCCATATTGATTTTTTTTTGAGTTTATTCCTGGTCTATTAGATGAAATCCTGTATCCATGACACAAACTATTGTATTGAATATTATGGGTATTTCATCAAAAATCACTTTTGCATCAGTGGTTTATGGCAAAATAGCAAATTAAATCTTATTTCATATCATATAGGCACATATATTGGGGGGTGGGGTCTTAAAAATTAACCTATTGTGAACTAGAGATTGTATCTAGCGATGTTTTGATGTCATTTAGTCAAACAGGTGTGTTACTTGCTTTATTTAGTTTGTTCTACATGACGATATCGCAAAATGACTGTAACAAATTTGTTGTGAGCTGTTTGTGCCCATAACATGCCAACCTTATCAGTATCTCATATAAATTATCTATGTCAGCAGAAAACTACTGCATCCTAAACAAGCTGCAATAATATAATTGTTTGGTGGTAATTAATGATATATCCCAGTCCAGTGCATACCTGCTTTCTTGAAGAAATATTGACATTATCAGGAATATTCCAACACTGGACAATAGTTTATTATAGCTAGACAATGAACAGGCGTGATGTTAACCAAGATTCAGGGTGGTTACATGGGGTTACATAGGGGAGAGAAATACCGGTGCAGTGAACTCGTGCAATCCACCCACCGATGTTCCGCCATGACACCAGTATATATTCTAATGCCATCGCTAACCCTAATCGTCACCTGGATCGCACGAGTTCATTGCGCCGAAATACTAGCTTAGTTCATGAGACACTGACATATAACTAAGTAATAGTAGAAATGACACATGTATTATGTTCGTCATTCCAAATTGGTAGGTATCCTAACCCTAAATCTAATAAGGATCATTCATGAACTTCATAGAAATATCACGTGTTGGTATATTGCACTAGTTAATATCATCATGCAGTAACAATTTTACACAAGCGTCTTATCGTAGTTAAAATTCAGGTTTCAAACAATGAGATAAAATTAACTCATCCACAACAAATGTATGTACACTGGTCGCTAACAGTTTCGTCGAAAACCAATGAAACCACGGAACCATTTCAATAAATTGCTGTTTAAAAATTAAATTAAATTGGTTTTACGAATTTACTTACAATCAATAGTCCAACTTAGATCAGTGCCACAATAGAAATGGCCACCAGTTGGAATTATATCAATAAATAAAAGGTGCAAATATATATATATATCATTCCATTAAATTGACCGAGACAAGCGCGTTGTCGATGCTGTTACGTGATTCTTGCGGGAGACACGTATAGCCGTCATGACTCGTGGCATCGGGAACCACCGGAACCACCAAAACCACTCACTCCAACAACAAAACCATCCCAACAAGTAAAACTACCCAATCTGCAGGAACTATTAAAACCAGCGAAACAAACCCTAGCAGGACATCGGGCTGGTAAAGGTTGTTGATGTAGTCATGCTCCACCATCACCCAGAAAGTCAGAAATCCTAGAGTCATGATGGACTGACCCATCACACCGGACTGATGACACGTCATTGGTTAGACACTGCTGGCGAGATAGGTGCTTCTATGTGGTCCACCCTTCTAGTCTGGATCGTTTTACCGTTGGCCCATCGTACTCATTCATCAAATTCTGAGTGGGAGCAGGGGTAGGAGACAAGCTGCTACCTATGTGACCTGTGTGGGTGTGAAAGGCACGCCTCATGTAGGTCATTGTCAAGGTTGTATATTCTAAAAACATTAATATACTATAAAAATGATCCAATAACAGTCACAAAATGACCACAAAAATATCCACATAAGTGTGTGTATATATAATATTTAAAAAAGAAACTAATATAAAATATCTCCTGCGCGAGATGGATATTGCCATATATATCTAGACCGGACATTTCCTTTTCTTGAATAGTACATGATGACATGCTCAATCTAGTTGCAAACGTCAATATGCTGATTTCAAGTCAGACTGATTATTAAAAGCCACAATATCCCTCGTCTAAGTTCTTATTCTATAAGTGTCACTAATGACTATAAACTCACTATAATAAATCAACAGACCAAAACATAAAATTTATATACTTATTTTCAATCACTTTCATTAAATATTGTAAATTTTCACTCTGTGTTGTATGATATTCTATGTATTGACGCTGTTCTTGATTAAAGTAGGCATATCGAGGTTAGGATTTTAAATAATTGTTACGATCTCCTAGATGTATAACATGTTAATGAATTTGAAATAAATAAAAAAAATAGGATAAATGCCACATGAGATACACAACAAAAGTTGTGAGAGGTGAGACAGAAGAGACAATAGATGTGAGAGGTGATACAAGAGACAAAAGATGCGAGAGGTAAGACAAGAGAGACAGAAGATGTGAGAGAAGAGACAAGAGAGACAAAAGATGTGAGAGGTGGGCAAGGGATGCAAAAGATGTGAGAGGTGAGGCAAGAAGACAAAAAATGTGAGAGGTGAGAGAAGAGAGGTGATAAAAGAGAGACAAAGGATGTGAGAGGTGAGACAAGACAGACAAAAGATGTGAGAGGTGAAACAAGAGAGGTGATAAAAGAGAGACAAAGGATGTGAGAGGTGAGACAAGACAGACAAAAGATGTGAGAGGTGAGACAAGAGAGGTGAGAAAAGAGAGACAAAGGATGTGAGAGGTGAGACTAGAGAGACAAAAAATGTTGAGAGGTGAGACAAAAAATGTTGAGAGGTGAGACAAAAAATGTTGAGAGGTGAGACAAAAAATGTTGAGAGGTGAGACAAGAAATGCAATAGATGCAAGAAGTGAGACAAGATATGCAAAAGATGACAGAGGTGAGACAAGAGACACAAAAATGTGCGAGGTGAGACAAGAGACGAGGAGAGAGTTGAGACATGTGAGAGCCAAGACCAGAGATGTGAAAAAGGCGCAAAAGTCAATAGATGAGATGAGAGGCGCAGGGGATGAGACAAGAGGCGCGAGGGATGAGGTAAAAGGCACAAGGGATGAGACAAGATAACATGAGAGATGAACATAGCGACATAAGCTTAGATGCACTATACGCGTGAGCCAAGAAACTGACGACTTACCAGGTGAGAGGTGTCCACCAGGGGTCAGTGGGCGTAGCTGTTGTTGACTAGTGGGTGTATGGGCGTCGCGTTGAGGACTCAGTGGTTCTGTCTTGATAATGACATTTCCGCTACTGTTCATGTGACCGAGTGGTGACACCGACAGTGACGTCATCTGACCATTCGGCATCGTTGTGTGAGCTATACTGCTGTCACGAGATAAACGTGATATTTCAAACATTGTATGGACAATAAAATAACTGTTACATACATGCCATAGGGTGATATTCAGCATACTTGCAGTATGGACTGCCAGTGGCTGTATTGGGAGATTCACCACATGTTATCTGCCTAAACTACTCTTTCCTACAGCAGATGAATGCAGACAATAAGTACAAATATGCTTCTTTTATTGTCAACTTCCAACGATACCGTCAGTCTAAAAGTCTCCTCACCCGTACCTTCAATCAGCCCCTCCCCCAAAAAAACCAAGAGCTATTGTATGACCTATCCTGTCACAAATTCTAGAAGAAGGCCGTGTACATACAATAAATTAAATGCATCGACCCAGCGGATCTATCGACTCTGCGGCTGTTTCCATTCTGCTTAGATACTTACAGTTGTGGTATGCCTGCGGCTTGGACAGCGGCTGATAAAGGGCCCTGACTGGCCCAGTGTGATGGGAGGATGCCTGGCGAGCTGAATGCTTGCAGGTCCGCTGAGCTAAGGCCCACAAAGTCGTCTGGTATGAAATAATGTAATCACTGCATTAGATAGCATAAATACACATTGAGGTTACATGAACGAACAAATTAAAACAGCCAGCTACTATAAAGTTGCCAGATTCATATAACTGGCTATACGCCATCCTAACTGAGGTTATACTTTATAACTGAGGTAACAATCCATCATAACTAAGTTTATAATCCATCACTACTGAGGTTTTACCCATCAAAACAGAGTTTATATGCTGTTATTACCGAGGTTATACACGATCATGAATGAGGCTATACTTCATCATAAGTGAGGTCATACTCCATGACAACGGAGGTTATACTCCGCCATAAGTGAAGCTATACCTCACCATAACTACCTCAATTGAAAAATGATTCGATGAACCACAAAAGCCATTATAGATGTTTGATTATAGATTATAGGTGTTTGGTTTTTTTGCGAAGATACATGCAATTTAGTATCCATAAACATGCACACATGCCCACATTTCATACTTACTGGGGTGAAACGAGTGCAATGCGGACGGATAACTAGACGTGCTTGGTGGTATGCTGGGTGTGGCTAAGGACACGACAGGTGTGGCGAGGGACGTGTTTGCCCCGCGAGACTGAGCCTGAAACACAACGCACCATCTAATATATGATACACGAATCTCAATAACGGACCAAGGTAGGGTAGCCGCATTAGTCCATACAAATAAATAACAAGAAAGAGAAGGTAGCACCTTTAAAGACGAACAAAAATGTAGTGAAACAGGAGCTTTAAGCAGACACAACAAATGCTTCATCGGGTGAATGAGTTAGAATAAGTGAAACACACACCACACTCCGATACAACACAAGGACAAAGATATGGATATACAGGGGACAGTTAAAACCATGTTATGAATGTAAATTATTGAAAAAGCTAATATGGTGGTGTAAAAATAACGAAAGACAAAGAGTGTTTAAATGTAGCGTGATGTGGTTTAGATTAGAATTTTGTGACGCATTATATCCTCACACAACACTCTATAGTAATCCGGAAACAATGCGGATCCATAAAATCCAATATATATATATATATATATATTTTCTTTATATATTTAATTAATATATTCTATTTTACAGCGCTGGCCTGTTCATAACAAAAGTTTGACAGCCCTGTTCATAAAAAACATCACTGCCCTGATAGCTGATTAGCTGATAGAGTGATAAAGTTCCTGTGACTGGTATAAGGTAGAAGCGATGCTTACATCAACTATGTCCTGCCGGTTCTGTGGTATCATAACACGCAGGTTGGGTCTGCCTGGTGACGGCGACTTACATACGACCATGCCTTTGTTCATCATACCCGGAGAGCCCGCGGGTAGGGGTGAACTGCGCTGTGGGTAGCCATTAGCAGGCGACGTTGTCAAGTCCACCATGCCACCTATAACGCCAACATCGGTGTAGTGATACGGCGGTATTACGGTTTTGATGTAGTGATAAACAATAAACAATAATCATCGCAACACAGACAGAGCCGGATTTTTCCTCGTTAGAATAGGATTAACTGAATTCAATCTCCTATTAGTGCTTGGATTATTTAATTACTGATAAACCATTCCATCTTACCAGAGTCCGGTCAGCAGTAACTGGTATAGGTTACTGTTCTAACACCTCCACCCACACAGAGACTGACACACGGTAACTTATGGCACCACAGGGAAATGAAGACAATAGAAAAACCTCATCCAATGTCACCTACTTGAGGCCATCCGCATTTGATACAATGCACATATTGATATATATAAACAACACTAGGAAGCCGAAGAATTGTGAGACCAGTAGGCAGTACAGCTATATGTCATCATTCAAGTCATTTGACCAGTGGATTTCTACCATATACCATAGTAGTTTGTTTTCCATAAGAATTTCCATAAAAAAAAATGTAGATAAAAGGTTTGCGCTGAACGATACGCACTACCATTCCATTGAGACACCTTTCCTATTTGGTCAATAGCGCAGAGAAACCTACATGATTTCTATCGTCTACATTAGCATATGCATTGAGAATTGCCTCATTAACATAATCTACGCATATGTAATGATGAAAAAATGAGCAAGAACAATGGGCCATACCGCGATAGCTAAAATGACGCTTGTCTCAAATGGCACAAGTTGATTGAGTAGATATCGTACATGACTCCTGCATTTGTTACATGACAGATTGAGCGGTTTCAGGCAAGCCGATAGTAAAACCACATGGTGTACTCGATGGCATCAAATGCAAAAATGTGCGTCTGTGGTCACTGATTAACCGAGTTCCCCATACCACATTGTTCCCCATTCCACATGGATAATGATGGTCTAACAAGCCATAAAATAGGTAAATAAAATGTCAAACTATTAATTCAAGTGCGCCGTGTAAAACAGGCTCAAAACACATAACTAATGCTCCCAAATCAGAGTTCGTATCTACCCCCTGTATGCACCCTTCGTATCCACCCGTAAGAACAACAACAGGAAGTCGAACGATAAACATCGCGACTCGTGTAATTCACTAACCTCGAGCCAACGTGACCGCACCGCTTATCACTTAGATATATCCTTGGGAAAAAACAAAACCTTTAAATTTTTTCACCCGCGCGAGCAAATGGCTGTTGTTTATGACAATACCATATGTTAGCATGCGAGTGCACGGAATGCTTTAGTATTAGCAGACACTCCTACAATACAAGCGCATTAAGGGCAGTGTGTGTGAGAGCAATGACAGGAAACTACTATCCAGAAACTGATTCACGTCAGATACCGATCGACAGACACGACGAAAGTGAAACTGTAATCAGTGTTCACACGATCTATTGCACTCTTGAGATAAAAACTTCAATTTGTAACGATGAATTAAAAAAATATTAACAATTTGCATTTATTAGTATAACATCTTGTTCTCGGTTAGCCGACATCTTGCGTTCACTATGGAAACAGCTTGCATTTAGTAGATAACATCCCATCCTTATTTAGCTGACACCTGGCATGAAATTTCATGTCATTCTAATAGATTTGTGGCATAATAACAGAGTTATAACAACAGTCACAGAGTTGACATAGTCAGTTACCTGTAGATATGATTACAAGTTGACAATAGTCAGTTACCTGTAGATATGATTACAAGTTGACAATAGTCAGTTACCTGTAGATACGATTACAAGTCTAAAATAGTCAGTTACCTCTTGATATGATCACAACTTTACAGTAGTCAATTACCTGTAGATATGATTACAAGTTGACAGTAGATATAATAGACAGTTACCTATAGATATAATTACAACTTTACAGTAGTCAGTTACCTGTAGATATAATTACAACATTACAGTAGTCAGTTACCTGTAGATATAATTACAACTTTACAGTAGTCAGTTACCTGTAGATATAATTACAACTTTATAGTAGTCAGTTACCTGTAGAGTTCGGTCGTGGGCTGTGAGGCTGTAAGATCTGTTGTTGGGGAAGATGAAGCAGAGTGGGGGTGGGCTGTGATGGGTTCTGTGGAGAGTGAGGGTGTATGTTGTGGTTTTGAGAGTAGGGTGAACTCGGTGCATGTACTGGCACCGACACTGGCATTGGGGTCGTCTGGTACGGGGGCATGTGTAACTGTAACAATATAAAATCTAAAGATTAGGCAAGGATACAATCTAAATATTGAACTAACATGACTAGTACATGCATACGTCACAGTTAGCCATAATTCCACGTGATTGTACGCTGATAAACTGATAGATGACCTACCCTCATATTTTGGCCTCCTTGTGACATGACTTTATCAAACTCCTGGTTAATCCTATTGTATTTCTCCTCAGTTCTCGGTGTCAGCACAAACTGATCTTGTTCAGTGTCATCCGGACTCTCGCATCCTTTGTTCTCCTTCTTGTTAAGTGCCTGAAAATTTAACAAATTCGTGAAAATCGTGGGCCATAAAAGAAAACAATACATGCATGCTATAGTGAAGAAAATTCACGGACACGTCTCCTCACCTGGATAAATAATCAATACTGGATCGATATTTACATATGATCGTTCTAACTTCAACTGACATAAGACTGGAAGGGGGAAATTCAACTAACTAAAAGGCAGTATAGAGAATCATCTTATGGCGATAGAGCATTGATTTACTGTCACTAGAAGACTTTTTGCAGGGTAACATATTGACTGTGGGTTGGACATGCTGTCATATATCACCAAGCATTTTTGTGGCAACTTTGAGAATTGACTGATGCAAATACAAGAACCTCTTCGAGACCACTTCAGTCACTAGTATCAATGAAAATGTCTCGTGTAAAAATTTTACTCAATGTTCCTGTGGTTTATCCTACACATTCATGTATAGACTTACGACACAGTACAGATGTGTGTTCTTAGTTAACGTTGCGTGTACATATTGACATTTAATTCTTCATAATTCAAAGTCATCACCGTGAGTATGTGTACATTGAGTATATTGTACAAGTTTATACAAGTTTAAAACCACCACTAGGCACTGCAGTACATAATATCATAAAGATCAATATAAAATTAGTTATGTTTTTTAGGTCGTAACATTGTAAAGTGTCATCGACATCATCGTGTCATTATTGACCAAGGGATAATTCTGCACTATAAATAATGCTCTATTATAATTATTTTTATTATAAAATAAGTAAACATTAGTAAAATTTAACCCGTACATAACCCAGAGTGTTTGACATAGCGTAAACTAAAATCGCAATAATTGGAGAATAACATCAATGACTAAAGTAAAGAAGCGAAAACACAGACAATCCATGATAAATGAGAGCTGGTCGGTCGGTTGTCGATGGCAGCATTGGAAGAAATTCATTATGATTCATATCACTGTTTATTGACGGCTGTTTCGGTTGTTTCGCCTGAATGGTAGTTAATGCTGATTAGTGGGGCACTAATAACTCACTGTCATCGTATGCGCGTGTCTATATCACCTACTGTTACATAATGAACATAAAAAATATAGCTCCTATATCACTATGAAAAAATAAATTACGCGTTTGTGTTTCTCAATTGGTTTTCTTGATATTATGATGGTGATATTACAATCGTAAAGAGTTTTAGGTAGCCCATGTCTAATGTTTCAGTGAGGGTCGCCTCGCCTGTCTCTGATGCGGTTCTATTTTGGATGTTACTATTCAACACTGTAAATCGTGGTAGTACAGTTCCACGTCACATCATCTCACACAACATATGTAGGTGTCCCCTCTCGTAAACTGGGAGTAGTGAGCATCTGCTGGTATTTGGAGTTAGTCGCGTGAATGGAACACGGTCATCTGTCTGGCCAGATTCACTGGTTGCCATACAAACATTACCCAAGGAATCGAAGGACAACACCTTTTAAGACTAACTATAATTTATTTCACAAGCTTTCGAATATAAATAGTCTTCATCACCCGATAAAGAATATTTATATTCGAAAGCTTGTGAAATAAATTATAGTTAGTCTTAGAAGGTGTTGTCCTTCGATTCCTTATTTATCAACAGACTAATGGGGCTATCCCCACATATTTAAACATTACCCAATCATAATAAATGAGGCTAACTACGTATTTCAATGACATTATAATAACTAAAGGCTCAGCTAGCTTCCTAAAGGGTTAAAAATGGCCCATATGACTAGTTAATCCCACCCTATCCATATGTACATAAGACATACTAATCATATGTGAAGCAATAATACATCGAACCACACCCTCTGACAAGCAATAGTAATTATTATTTTGGACAAATGTCGAATTTAACAGACGATACTAAGGCCGTGCATGTGTTTGATTGCCGGACCATGATATTTGCCCGATGTTTCTGTGTTATCGCTTGCAAACAATAAATCTGTTACTGAGTCGTGGATTGTTCGAGGGGTGTGATTAACGAGGTGTGGGTCAACGCACGGATATTGAACGGCGTGACGTATGCTAACGGTGAGCGTCTGATACAACTCCGAGTCTGACGTCTGTATGGATGACGTACACGCGGTTTTTCTCCCATCAGCTCACTTACAAACAAAATGTACGCCGCCGATTATGTGTTTTAATTAATTTATGTGGGACAGGATTCCGCGTGCGTCATCGCATCGACCGGTGCGGAGTGACGCGGCTTCTGGGGGACATTCAGGTGAATGGCGTAGTCGTTATATATAACGTCACTGTACGCCGGAGATAGCTGAGGCGCTCTAAATATACGTGAATCAATAGTTATTGTCGGCTCGGCACCGTGCGTATTGGGTGATGCTGGCATCATACTACACACGTCACACGCAGCCAGCGACGATGTCGATGCTGCTAGACTGTCAATCTGATTGGTGTGTAAAGGTATAAACACAGGTGGTGAACTAGCATCACTGTCATGTGAATATTGTATGATACAGCTGCAACCATATTGGTGCGATGAGGGGAGGTATAATAAGGTTCATTTGAATTGGTAGTTTCATGCTCGAAAACACTAGTGTTTTTGCCAGATGTAGACTCTATTGGCCCACTCCATGGCCCTTGTTAGTTGACTATAGGACGCCCACAGCAGGTCTACTGCATGGCTAGAATTCTTTCAAGAACAGCCATAAAACATGACTTTCATTTCTTCTAGAAACTGTCCCATGTTCATATGCTATTTTTACTTTTTGCTTATTATTTTGGCTATGGCTAAGCTGAATCAGTTTGATAAACATAAAACAGTGTTGTTACATCAGCGAGGACATTCACAAAGAGAGATTACTCTAAAAAATGGATATTCATCCGCCATGTTATCAATAAATACAATGAAAGCGGACTGGTTTAAGACAAGAAATGATGTGGTAGGCCTTAGAAACTGTCACGAAAAGATGAACACTACCTTAAGGTTACATCATTGAGGGACGGGCGAAGAACAAGCACTAATCTCGTGAGTGAACTAGAAAAAGTACAGGCACTAAAGTTGATGCATTAACCGTTCGTAAAAGTCTTGCTCGTAGTGGTCTGCATGGGAGGGTTGCGGCTAAAAAACATTTTTTACGAAAGGCTAATGTCACTAAGAGACTCAAATTTGCCAGAAGTCATGAAATGATGATTATTGGAAGATACAGGTCCTCATGCACCATGCTGAGCCACCATGCTGAGCCATCAGGACAACGACTGATTGGTAACAATTTCAAATTTCAGCAAGACAATGACCCGAAACATTCCACCAATACAAGAAAAACCTATCAAGAACACATATAACCACGGATGGCACACTGTGTGTTCTGTCGTGGCCCCCCTCAGAGTCCCGACCTCAATATCATCGAGACGGTGTGGGACTACATGGACAGTGAGAAAAATAAACGACAGCCTGCGTCTGCTGCTCAACTGTGGGAAGTCCTCCAGGACATTTGGGGAAACTTGCCGCGAGGATATGTCCCAAAACTGTTTGTAAGCGTTCCCCATCATGCTGCTGTGAAAGTCAAGGGTGGACATATGAAACAATGCGATTGCTGATGGAGAATTTTGTTTAGATTATAAATACATTTGAATATTGTCCCGTGAATGCTATCTAAGTGATTATTTTGACAAATATGACATACTATGTTAGTGGCCCAAGACTTTTGCGCAGTACTATACACTAATTGTGAAATTGTGCTAAGTACTGAAAATACATGAAGAGACAAAAAAACTGATTGTAATGTTGCATAAATAACTCAGAAATCAATTAAGATTAATGTCTTGCATCAGAATCAACACAAATATCGGCAGCCATTGACGTAATAAAAAAAAACGATTTAACGGGATAAAAAAACGATTTACGGCCAGATAAATGGAAATCTCGTTTAATATCAGTCACCGGTGGTAATGTGATTTATCGGCGTATCTCGGTGGAGGACGAGGAAACATCTGGTATCGGTGATGCTGTCATGTGTCATTGTGACGTCAACCCTATCGCTAGTGACGTAAAACTACACAAATCTAATGAGTCGCCGCCGTTCATGTTACATAATAAACTAAATGATTAATAGGCACTTTGAAATGAAAACCAGCACGGCGGCGGCGACCGACGAGGAGATATCACAGGGGCTGATTAATTTATCTATACGTGTCTATACGTCTATATAAGTCTATATAATGGAGCGAGCGACATTGGTTGCATCTATAGACAGATCATAGATGATCTGAATGCTCACCCTGTGATTCAGCGTGATATCACAGGGGCTGATTAATTTATCTATACGTGTCTATACGTCTATATAAGTCTATATAATGGAGCGAGCGACAT
>WURV02144598.1:0-18752 GCA_011762755.2 Epimenia babai
ATATGCGTTGTAGTTCCACTTTCATCACCCGAAGAAGCATAGTGTTTATGCGAAAGCTTGTGATCAATAAACTACTAATTTATATAAAAGGTGTTGCAATTTATCTTTTCAGTTACGACAGGTGTATTGGAAGAGACAAGAGATGCCGTCTGAAGAAGAAGCAGCAACAGAGACTTTCTGTTTTAGCTTCATTCAAGTTGAGAGAGAAGCGAAAAAACGTCGAAAAAAGAGTTGAATTTTTTTCGATCTTTCACGAAATTATACGAAGAAAAGTAGGACGATAAAGTACGCCATAATCAATAGAAAATCTGAAAATTGATCAATTGATTATACGTGACACTTTGTGTTATATGGGCCTTAGATTTGTAACAGTATTGATAAAACGCCACCCAGTATCGCGGAAAGGTTTCGAGCCACACCGAGAAAAAAGAGGAGCAAAATGGCCGGTCGTTTATTCTCGCCGCTCTGCATGTCTTCGTAAGTTTTGGTAATTTAATAATAGTGTTTCTCATAATTAGTCATTATGAATACGAGTCTACGCTGAAGATCAGGAACAAAATGAATGTATATGAAATTTACCGAGGGTGACAGTTATGACCAAACGCCGCCATAGTTTCCCGATGAGTGGTCTTATCTCAAAGAAGGCTAGATATCGCCCAGTGGTTCTGCAGGTTTCTTCCAAGGCAAGGATATAAACGACTGGCAAACAAGGAAGGAACAGTCACTGTCACTGCCTTAGATATTGTAGGCGATGCCCGTGTGAAATTGTTATTCTTGAGCATACAGCATGCAAGGTTTTTATACGCGTAAAACGGCAATAACCCTGTGCTGTACTAATTTATTATGCCCATATGCCAACTATGTAAAGGCCTATATCGCTGCCATTATTTCTGTAGGCAATCTTTATTACTGTGAAAAAGGAAAAGGCGTGGTTTTGGTGCTACTTTATAATAAAATGTCAGTCGCACGTACAAGATTGCCCTGTTATAGACCTAAGATATTTTTATAATAAACCATTCCACGCCATATCTTTCTCACTATTCTAGCACGAAAGTCATGTTCATTTCCTATCGTGGGATATATAGCTCGGTAAAAACAATGGTTTGTACCGGTTCGAACTAGGAACTTCTTCCATGAAGGACAGCGCTTCTAACCACTGCACCAACCTGTATCACACAAAATTGCTTTGCATAATATTTTTACTGTATGTATTGTAGTAAAATTTATTTATTTTATTACTGTATATGATCGTAGATAATGTAGACAGATAAGTACACTAACTCTAACATTACAGGCGTAGGTTATGCGCAGTGTTTACTCATGGAAAATGTGTTTGACAGCGAAGCTAATAAGTACACTATAATCTAATGTATTTTATTAAATTTTCACTGGCGTAACGTTATTACTGTACTAAAAATCAAAATGGCTTTGTATACATGATAACTCCCAGACAATCTTGTATTGTTTTGGAAAATCTGTTGTACCTTTTACTATTTATGATGGTAGTTTCATCATTTTAGTTTCCTTTTAAAGACCCGTTCTTTTTTATTGATATACAGCCTTATATCCTAATATAGCTATGAGAGATTAACTGAAATAGGCCGTCAAATGGGGTACTTTTTGAGACACCTGGTACACGTATTGTGAGATGAGATATTGCTGTGATAGTCGTAGTAGTACTCGTTCCAATAAGAATTTTCACAGCGCCCTATATTACAGGAAATGAGCAGGATTTTTGTTACTGAAGACGATATTTGTATTGAATTGATAAAATTTCATACAGTTACTATGAGACATTGCCGCCATTAACGCTAAACCTCGCCTTATCCCTTGTCAGTGGATATCAAGGTAGCCTACCTTAGTACCGTTACTATTCGTATCATCATACTAATTTCATTGGTAAGTTTCATGTTTTCATTTAACATACAGGCAAAATTCAGAAAATTTGCATGATTAAATATCGTTTAACATGTCTATACCGTACATCGGTACACCGGTGTACGCATTTGGTCCGAATCTTGTTCGTGAATGAACCCAATGATTTTTAGACTTAACAGTTGGTGATTTTTCCGTGTTGATGTTTTGCGAAACATTGAAGCGCACGTACTTGTACTACACTTCCCGCAAACTTGGCGGTCTATGCTTCTTAATACGAATCATGGAGTCAATATTGCGTGTAGAAGCCTCGAGCAATACCGCGTACAGTTTCAGACAGGTCGAGAATAGTTGTATCTTCAGTGCACATGGCCGATCAACGATTTCTTGCAGGATTCCTGTTCCAATGGGAGATAACTGCGTTTATTTCAACCGATAAACAAAATAGTAAACGTTATTATTTATGTCAGTTTTCATTGGTTGATACGATAGTCAAATACAGTAACTTTGAAATAAAACGCGTTTCATTTACGTGAATTTTGCCGAATCCTTGGCATTGCTGCTCGGGTGTGTGAAAGCGAGCAGTGTGAAGTCGCATCGATTCTTGTTGACGAACAGAGGACATATTCAATCAACATAACCTACGTCGCCACCACCTCTAGTAACTTAAGTCAATGTGTCGTTTTGTTGCGTTTACTATTCATATTTCATTATATAAATTTGCCTTTATCGTTTAGATTTAGAACAATGCCTCAAAGGGCCGTTACTCCTGTGAATACCATTGAACGAAAAGATAATTATGGCTGATATAGCACCCATTAGCTGCTGATCGTATTTATGAAGACGCGTCGAAGTTAGTCAGTTACCTCTAATGCTTTGCTATCGTCTGCCACACGGGCGTAACCTTGCGTGTATCTTAAATAACTGCGCTTAGTCTATAAGACAGACTGAATCATACGAGTTCTTTTGCAGAGAGAGTTTATAACAAGTAGTAAGTTATTATGTTGCAATTGTTCCATAATATCCCGTTACTACTTGGTATATACTTTTTAAGTTGCTCAATAATAATTTTGAAGTGTTAATTCTTGTGCAATAATCTTATTAAAGATAGTTCTTACACCGAGTCATGGTATATTTAAGCATATTTTCGTGTTTCGCTAAAAGCATAACTTTCACAGGTATTATATTAATTATAGTTTTATCGTACCTGTAATAATTTTGATTTGGATATAATGTTACAAATCGACGGTTCCGCGCGCGTTCGATCAAGGATGCGTTGGAACACGGCCCTAGACACTTCAGAGTAAGTGAAAGTCGTAATAAAGTTTCCGGAAGTGAACCCGCGGAGGGATCATTATCCACGAAAGGATCTCCTTCCTTGACACCAGCTGCGTTAAGGCAGCCCTTAGGTAAATTCTGGTAAATTTTGTACTTGTTGGGAAATTATAGTTCATTTTCCCTAAATTTTTACTGTACGTATTCGATTTCCCCACTTGCTCCATGAAGTGACGGTGTAACAGTTGAGTTTGTGACAATAGTAAAGATTAAAGTAGCCAAATCACCTGCAATGCTGCGGTTCACATTTTTTCAAAGGAATAGCAATTGATGTCATTTGTTGTAAAAAAATTATGAATTTTAATATCACTTAATAAATAAAAAAATATATCATTGAAAACATAATACAAATTCAAAATTATTTCTCCATATAATAAATGAATGGGCTATTCATTCAACATGTTTCTAGCTATTATATCGCGTTTCTATGGTCAGCTGTGTTGAAAAGTTAAGTTATGAAACGTAAAAGTGCGTACACAAATTAAGTCATTTATTTTCGTTTTATGGTTGATGACTGTGCAGACGACAAGCTAAGTATAAATAAGTGAATGTAGCTTGTGTTGGATATTGTTAGGTAAAGGGAGACAACGCTGTATGACATTACATGAATTTGAGTTTCATATTTTGTCTTACGGAAGAACTTCCGTAGTATGAAAATTCCCTAACCTTATGTAGTTTTCAGAATGAATAACATAATAAGGATGTACATCTAAAAGTATGGGAGCAGTATGATAACACACAAAACAATTAAAACATATCTGGCAGTATTATTTATAACTTCATACTTATATTAGAAAATTTAAGGAGGGTATTGTATGGGGCTGTTGCTAGTAGCTTTGCATAATTATACACAGTTAACTAACAAATGATTTAGCCTAATAAATTATGTAAAAAAACGCAACATATCTACAAGTGACGTATTAGGAGGTTATGGAGACAGGGCAAAGTTCAGAAGTTGATGAAATAAGGTGGGGAATATGCGGGTGTGTCAAAAGAAAATAAAGGTCGCATTTCTCATGATTAATAAGAACAATAATGAAGTTTTATTTTGAGTGCCATATAATCCCTTAGTCATTGTGACAAGATGATGCCTACGACAAGATGATGCCTAAGACACTGGTATTTTGAGAAATTTCATCTGAAAGATGACGAAAACAAGCAGATGCGGGGCTCATCGCTGCAGGGGTGAGGAGTCGCTGGCAGAGAGATGCAGGTTTCCAGGTGTGTTAGTAGGTGACGACAGTGGGGGCCGAAAAAAGCACAGTTGGGGTTATTTTGCTTTTGATGCTTACAAAGTTACAATGTCGTTCACGGTCTAATAGATCCGCTATATTTTGGCATTGTTAATTGAGAACTATTATTGTCATACCGTTTTTAAGCCTTTGAAAGAAAAGAAGAGAGAATGAAAGAAAGGTTGGGGACTGAGGTCATAATACCCTCCGATTATTATGATTTTGTGACGATTTGGATTGGTTCCTTTTGTGCATAGTGCATACTTACGGAATGTCATGCGCTCCTGAGGAATGTAGACATATCGATTTTGAGTTATATCAGCAGTTGAAGAGTAGACGAGTGAAAAAACAAATTCCTTTGTCACTCCGATCAGCCGAAGTCATTCGCTAGTAACAGTATGCCGACATCAGTTACGGCCTTGCACCAATATTGCAACTGAGTGACATAATACTGTTACGGAGTAACGCTATGACGGACATGGTAATAACAACAGTGAAGCCTTTCACTGTTGAGCTCAAATAATAGTAATAATACGAGATGTGACTAATTGCTAAGCTCCGAGTTGTATGGTTCTTCCGTACAAGACACGCATCCGTGCTTGCGAAGTCTGAACGCGAATGCTACGAGGAGTACTGCTCCCATCGCGCCGAAGTAGACCCCCGTCACGACAAACTGCGTCGTCATAACAACATTCATGAATCACGGCATTGGCATTATTTCAGTATTTAAAAGTGAAATGTTACTCTAATAAGTGGAAACCGGTTTGATGTTTACCAATCTTCGTGACAGTGGAAATATAACCACATTGTATACAATATAGCTCTACCCTTCGCGCCAGCCGGCGTAATGGGCAATGGTGATAATCATACTTGTAAAGTTACAATTATCGTAATATTAATAATAATTAATTGATTGTTTAGGGAGATAACATGAAGTCCATCCGGTTCTAGGGAGCGCCCCCCAGGCATCTTCTTGTATTAGTTACAGTTTCACTTACGGTTTGATGTATGATTTTCATTATGCGCCATAACATTTTTAATCTGTATGTGATGTAAATCACTTTTATGGAGTATTTATATAAATTGTTAAAAGGAGGATATCACATAGCGTGTACAATCGTAACAAGCCGGGTGTGGTGATAGGAGACCGATAAGCAATAGTCGCCCATGTATACCTGCTGAGAATCACAGAAAAAGGCCATTGGGGCCGCCAAAACATGCGACCTTTATATGACAGGTCGGGTGCTCTATGGATAAAACTGGGTAGAAAACGCACAGAAAGGAATCTGCCTCCGGATCTCAGATGGTAGGGCACGAGACCCGACATATGAATGTTAAGGGTTGCGTCGCTGCAGAAGGACTCTATTTTTCCTGTCTATTGCGGTATAAAGTAATAAATGAAGACATAATTTTAGTTTAAACTCTTAATGAAGACAATGACAGTGACAGCGACGACAATAATAACAATAATCACCTGTGTTCTAACACCAAGATGGAGCCCTCTCTTATCTACCACGATTACGGTGAGGATAGTCTGTAGGGCGAGGGCGACGAACGTGTTGACACCAAAAACCAGGCCATAGCGAGGTATGTTGAGATGTTTGGCGATCTGAAATCTTCATTATACAACCAGGCGATCAGTCTACTGAAATCTCCTGTGCGTGCGTATGCATGTATGGTTATTGATTCGAATTCGCGATTCGTCTGGGCCGTTCTTGGTCCTTTATTGAGTCTAGACAGAGATTATTAGGATATCGCTGGATACGGTCAGTTTTTTTTTGTAACGGGGGCGAAAATCACCGTACCGCAAACCACTCCGGGCGGACAGTTGCTTATTATCATTCATGCCACGAGAAAGAGATGGAGTCCCAGCAGTGTCCCTACATGTGATGGTCATTAGGATAGCCAATGTGGTTCTATAAATAGCTGGAGAGAAATGTACAGGAAAAAATCTACTATACCCCAGATGGGACTCGAACCCACGACCCCTAGATAACTGGTCTAGTGCTCTTTTGTAGCTCAGTTGTTAGAGCACCAGACCGGTTATCTGGGAGTCGTGGGTTTGAGTCCCATCAGGGGTATAGGTTTTTTCCTGTGCATTTCTCTCCAGTGTCCCTACAGACAGCAAGCATTCGGTTAAATGGGCGATGACTCTGAACATTGAGATGAAAAGAGGTCAGCACTAGTTGCATTCAGATTTTAGCGATGTTTCAATCTCGAGATGTTGAGATCGACATTTTCATGCAACCTCGATCTCGATATACACATTATTCACCGTTTTTATTAGTCTTTTAATCTCAATGAGGCTTTTTCTTAACCCTAACAACAGTTGCACACATTAATTTGACAGCTTTAAATGTTTTAATAGGCAATATTACAAGTGCCAAGTTGCCATTTGCCCATTCGCCGATGAAATAACATATTACAACCTGTTGGTGCTGGTCATTTACTATTTAAAACTCGTACTTTCACGAAAGTAAATGTCAGAAGTTGCCAAATGCAAAAATATAATGCAATGAACATGTTGACGTTTCGGGCGTTTATATCCCAAAGGAACTAAATTGCAATAACAAAATGTGGAATGCGAGCAGAAACTTACAATTACGAAAATTTCAATTACACTACAGTATTTTATAAAACGCCCTCTTTAGTATTGTATAATATTAAGTTTCATGATCAATATTATGATGTGAACTTGAATATTATGTTAATTATATGTAGACAAGTGGCGTAGCAGAGGGTCTGGTAGGGGCGTTTACAATCTATCCTAGGATTACAATGTAGCTGAGGTTTACAATGTAGCTGAGGTTTACAATGTATCTTAGGTTTACAATATATCCTAGGATTACAATATATCCTAGGATTACAATGTATCTGAGGTTTACACTGTATCTTAGGTTTACAATGTAACTTAGGTTTACAATATATCCTAGGATTACAATGTATCTGAGGTTTACAATGTACCTTAGGTTTACAATATATCCTAGGATTACAATGTAAATAAGGTTTACAATGTATCTTAGGTTTACAATCTATCCTAGGATTACAATGTACCTTAGGTTTACAGTATATCCTAGGATTACAATGTAAATGAGGTTCACAATGTATCTTAGGTTTAAAATGTATCTCCAATACGAACGTTGCGACAGTGATGACCATCTGGTAAGCGGCCCTGAACAAAGCGTAGAAGATGTAAGCGATCCAAATACTCTTTGTGAGCGCCATTATGACTAGGAGGGCGCTGTTGCCCAATGAAACAACAGCGAGTAGAAGCTCTCCGTATGCTTCCCAATTGGCTGATATGTGACTAATAGCGAACGCAGACGATGCGCCTGCAATAGTGACAATAATGCGACATAATATATGGTATTGCATGTTATAAAACACAGATCATGTATTTTGTACATTGCCGGCAGCCATCAAGTCTTAAAATAAGAAAAAGCAAGTTAAAGCTAGTTTTAGGGCAATTTATCGTAGTAAATTAGTTCTACTCAGAATATTGACTCCCTCGTAATATGTCGGCGAAATTCACAGAAACCCACGTCAATATTAATCCTTTTCAATGGGTGATACAAAAATCTTGTTTGGTTCACCAGTGAAGGTGCACAACGAAAGCCTTACTGTGTGATGATCAGAACTCGCAATCTTATGTAAGACGCCATGCTCCTAACCACTGTATGACTGGTGCCAATCTCAACTGTTAAAGGCCATGCTGCAAGTAACCATCGCCACAATAGCTGGAACACATACACTTAACCCTTACCACACTTATATCTGTAAAATCACATTACAATAGCAATATAATTCAGGACAACAGAGTGCTAAGGGTTAACAGGCAACTGATTTGTGATTAAAAATGTCACTTTCGCGACCAGATGTGAAGGTGAGTCAAGGGGGAAAGGGGACAGATGCAGTCATGTCATGCTATTAATGAGCATCAATAATTAGAACAGGACACTGTCCCATCACCTGATCTCTTCCGTTATATCAAAAAATAACTATACACTTCTTATATCCTCGAATTACGCCATTACAAAGAAGTTACTAGATGGCATTCGAACTTTACCCTTTTTTAGTACACCACTACGGATTTCTGGTAGTTGTCTTTACAGGTCTGTTATGCATAGTGGCCTTGCTAAGTTAGTTTGTACGCTGTAATAGTGAATATAGTTCCCTAGTTAAAGCAGAATAAGTGTTAAAGCAATACTGATATTAGATAAGATGGAAGATTGTTCACCGACTCAAGGCATGTTTTACACATCTACAGAGATATTTTAGTGTTAGATTAATTTAAACCAAAATAAATTCTTACAAAATATACAAACCGAGCAGAGTGGATGTGGCATCTACGGCGCCATTGTAGATGTGGGCGTTAGTACGGTTTACCTCTATCACATCCCACAGGTTTTGCGCGTAATTCAGTACTTGAAAATCTCCGCAGGACGCGATCGCCCACCAGGCTGACCACACGATGAGAGCCTTGTTGGAATAATTAGCTACGAAGTCGCGGTACAAGTGTCGGAATGCTGTGGCGAACCCCGACACTGTTTTGGGTTTCGGATTACGTTCGTTTGGAGCCGTCACGTCGGTCGAGGTGCCTTGAAAAGTGCTCATGACTGTATCGTGATTTTGAATTTGAGCTGCATCGCCGAACGAGTTAGCTAGTGAACTAGCGTCTATCGTGGAGAGGTTTGTTCTATCCGACCACGAGAACCCGGAGTTGATGGAATGATCGGTTTCTGTATTGATTGACGACGAGCTGTCTTTGTGTGATTTTTGATCGAGTTCGTTCAACTCATTCACGTGAAAGTATGTCGAGTGTTTTACTCGTGGTAGAACAAACGCGACGATGCAACATAAACAGACGCTAACAAATGATATTACATTGAGCGTTAGAAAGTTCGCAGTGTGAGTTGATATCAGAACCTGGCCAAGAATGCCAGATAGACATTTGCTGAACAGTAATACACCGCGAACGTAACCCGACACAACTTTGTATTTTTCAGATGGAACGACTGCGTAAATGTAGGAGAAATATGCAATTTCAGTAGCCGTTGCGATGCCATAAGTGAATTGCATAAACTGCATAGCCAGAATGCCCTTGGCCCATATTAACAATGCCCACGTGGCAATGAGGGAAAAGGCCTCAAATATGATGACGATTTTGTACTTGAGCAGGTCGGTGAGTAGAAATACCGGTACCAAAACCGCGAGATATGAGTAGGTCCACACCGGGAAGATCTCGTCATCTAAGGATTCTTCCGTAAGGTTTTTATCCGGGCCGACTAGGTACGGCACCAAAAATGACTCGCTCGGTTTCATGGCTTTAAAACTTCCATACAAACATAAAAGTATCGTGGGTAGCTTCCACGAATCCATTTTGGATAATAATCGTCTACTTGGCAATAAGACTGAAAAATACCACGGTTCCTAGTTTGGTTTTACTTGGTCATAAAACAGAAGCAACTGATGCAATTTGGGGTGATTTGGAATTGCCAGTGCCCTTAAACTGGTAATACATCGCCGTTAAACAATAATGAATCGCGTGATGACTCATGTAGTGTTACATCCTTGGTCGAACGGACATTATAATCACGAATAATTACGATGCCAGCACATGGAGCGTTGGATTGACCTAGGGATAAAACATATGTATTAACTTATCTATAACTTTATCAAATCAAAACAGCACCTTTTTGTCCATCTTTTAGGCACTAATATAGTATTAATTTATTATCTCCAAGCGAGTATATAGTTTTTGTTATGAACTGCCAGGTTGATGTTGTTAAAACGCATATATGCGTGGTAATTTTGAAATAAACAAATCCCGCAAATGTCAATGCAAGGTAACGTAATACAAAACTGCGGGGGCAGTTTGGGAATATCACTAAATGCGATAAAGTGATTGGCAGAGTTAATTTTTGTGTAGCTTTTTTCATTTGAGGTGTTCCAAGCGCAAACCCTGTGTTGTAAACTACAATGATGAATGTTACTTTTCTTGCCAGAACCTACAGCAGTTCCAATCCACACATGACTGGGATATGTACGTATGTACCTATATAATTATTCATGTACATATCTGCGCGTATGCATATATGTAATATGTACAGGCTGAAAATATCCTGCCTATGGCTATCATAATAATCATTGACCATTAGGAAAACCTAAGTTAAGACTTGGTCACTATAATCTGGTAAAAAAATTGTCGATTTTCTTTGTTTGAATAATTAGAAATATGTGTGTTTAAGTGACTTTTTGTAATCTATTATGATTATCGATTTGCTATTTTTTCGAAGAGTCGGTAGTAGTTTACATCCCGGGATACTTACGAACTAGTGCGATGCACCCGCCGATGTATGATACCAGTATATATTCTAACGGTATGGCTCTCCCTAAGCCGAATAGCTCTAGTTAACTTAGTCAAAATCTTAATATTCCTGCTACGAAATAAATGTGATGCCTTCCTCTCATAGTCAATTTTACCGCGATTGGAAGCCGCCATGTTGTATCTGTTAGTGGTTACTGGTTTTAATTTTGCCACTGTCGGAGACAGGCCGCGAGATAGTATTATGTCAACGGCATCACCGCATGTTTGTGTCACTTTTCCTATTATGCAATAATTATGCCTATCTGATTGGCTTACAATTATGCATACTTACCTGATTGGAGAGACTTTCAATCTTGTATAAATGTTTTATATTTATGTGGAATAGTTGAAGGTACAAAATATCAAATGACTAATATTAAGTAGCCTACGAAGGTACAAAATGCAATTTACAGTATAGCTAAGTACCAGGTCACGATCTAAATTGTGTACAATCTGTACTTCCTCTGTGATGAGAAATGCAGAAATGGTGGTCATTATCAAGTCACGAGACTGTGCAAAGTACAAGTTAATGTATGGCAAGCCTACTGTCGTAGAGTAATGAATATTACTAATCTATCTAATTATGATAATCAGAAATACACAAGTCTCACAATGCCTATCGAGTCCCCATACTTTATTCCGGATAATTATGTCCACCAGTACCAGCAACATTTTTACAGGTTTTTGGTAAACCAATGAATATGATTTTGAATGTTATAAAAACAAATTCGACACCATCGTAAACGCCCGTCTAGAATACACATAGTCCAATTCATTCCACTATGAGACCTCCGTGTGCGAATTCCAAAAGCAAGCGAGCGATTTTTAAGTGTTCAGATATCTCACGTAGTCCAAGTAATCAGATGTGAGTTAAGCGATCCTGCACACGATGTCATCGGATAATTACTATGAGCTTTTGTGACACGGTAAGCCACACGTGGGACGGTTTTCTGTTTACCCATATTCACGATATCTTCCCCACAGACGTTGTACAGAAAAGCGGTGGACACTGAAATGGCTCGCGACGGCACACTGCGTTCTACCTGCTTCCACACGTCCTATATTATCATTCTACTGTGCTTCTGTGTTAGTTAAGAATACATTGATTACCTAAGTAATCGTCTAAACCATTCTTGGCCCTTTACAATGCCAGCCTATAACTATGGTTAACACAACAAATTGAATAACTTCACTTAAAAGGCTTGGAGGGAAAACATAAAACCCCACTGAGTATGGGCAGAATATCTACCTTCCATCCACACCACTGATCCAAACGTCTGCATACAGGCAAATGTGCTCATGTGAGGATAGGCATAAGTTTGGAGTAACGTAAAGCAGCTGGCAATACGCATTTCAAGAACCTAGTTTTATTTAGTCACTTTGGGGAATGTACCGCCATTTTCTGCTATTTCTTCTTTTAAGTTACATAACAATAGTTTGTGTAGCTGCAAAAACGAGAATCTCATGTAGTCTATCGGCATTATAATAGCTCAAGCAATAATAATTTCATAGACGCATTCCAGATGGGGTCGGTGCGGCTCTGAAGAGGGGTACTGAATGATGTGTAGCAAACCCCCCTGATATAATGTCTGCTCGTCATCAGATCGACAATGAGGGAAAAATCGATTACATTACATTTTACGTCACATTGTCACATCACCAAGTGTTCTGTAGGTCACGTGGGAATTTAGAGAACAGAGACATAAGTTGTAGATGTTTTAACAAAACCTGCAAATATGATGACTTGAAGAAATCCTCATGTGATATAAATGTAAGCACGCATAAATGAATTTGGATGCTTTACAAGATGAAATAGTGTGTCGTCAAAGAGAAAACCAGTCTATTCAATGAGAATTTCTGACATATACATTATAGAAAGTCTTGTCAAATGTCTGGTAACACCAGGGTGTTTTATATTATGACCTAGGAGTGATGAATGTTTTTACGGTATCTTCGAAATTAGGAGAATTACGGTACAACGGAGCTAAGGACGGGGATAATAAAATGGAATAGAAAGAAACGTGTCTCGTTTTCTGTATTACTTCTTAGTTGTATTGAATACAAAACAGGGACATTTCTGTTTGATAGCACTCATGTACAAATCATTATTTAGAACTGTGTCACAGATTATGTTTGCACATTCGCATTGTGTGGAGATGAATCATGTGTGTGTAAAAATAGCTCCAATAATATTTGGTGCAATATTTTCTCTGCGTCTTTTCTACGGTGAAATGGGGTCATTTTTCGATTTTGACCCACATATGTATGTATATCTTTGTGATCGTAAATGGGGTCAGCCAATGTGGTTCTATAAATAGTAAGAAATGCACAGAAAAAATCCCATTAGCTATACGTTTTTTTCTGTGTATTTCCTTCCATGTATATGTATGTACGGGATATTTTTTCAACTTTTTTTTACGTGAAGGTTGATGAATAATAATGAATTGATTTTATAGTACCTTGTAGAAATTGTCATAGATGCAGCTCTTAAAATACATTTAGTGTAATAGTTTATACATTTCAGAGAGAAAAGTAAATAAATATTTCAATGAGCTCTTCTAATGGACAGGCAGACAATTTCTTACCAACGACGCAAAAATCCGCTAGAGGACTGCACCCACGCGTAACGCATTTGTTCAGGGCGATGACATACCTGGGTGTTTAATCTTTGTGCACGTTTAACTACACACCAACAAAGAAAGCCCCCTGGCTCCCCCATCTGCGAGAATGGAGAAACCCCCCCATGATGTCGAATACTAGCCGAGAGAATAGGAAAAATACACGATTTATCAAGTAAACGTCACAGATATGTGCTTTTGACTAGAAGGTTCGACACAGCCACTGCAGATTGCATTCGTGTGTTTTTCTTAGACTTGTATTCTCTTGAACGCACTATTCAAGATGATTCTTTATTTTCGCGAAAAAAAAAACGGACAAGAGCAGAAATCCTCCGCTTGTCATGGCGCTTGACGATTTAAAACGACGTCCTTGTGCGATCGGCCAGCCAGGAGAAATGGTTTATCGGGACAGCCCACCACGATAGTCCCGCGACTTGACGTTGGACCTTTGCGGATGGTTACGATACTGCGAATGTCCCTTTCACCTCTTGGGTGATACGGTCGCGGTGGATGTACCGAAACTCGACAACGCCGCGACCATAGTTGAATCACTCGTGATCTCTGCTGCTGCGTCGGTAAACTTATTCACCGTATCGAAATAAATCTCTGGCCTTTCATGAACGCATGTGCACAACCTCTGCGCGAAATTCATAATCTTTTCTTGCGCAGCGTCGATATCGTCTTGCGTATGACTAGGAAGATTATGAGATGAGTTCTGCGATGATTCGATATCGTCCACGTATAAACCATTCAGACTGCCTGCGCTCATGGGCGAGAATGGAGTTTCAATTATGTCCTGTACACTTGTGAAGTACGACTCTGGCTGGTTTTTTCCTGCAATTGGATTATCATGATGATAATAATACACAAATTTATATAGCCCATTAAGGTAATTAGCCTAGGGGGCAGCTGGCGTGGTGGTTAGAGAGTTTGACTTTGAATCCAGGGGTCCCTGGTTCAACTCCCGCTCTAACCGTATACCAACTGTGGCGTTTTTCGGGCTGAAGGCGCCTTAAACCCCATTGCCCATGGGGATCTGGGTAGCCCTTGCAGTGTGGTTCCGTTAGTCCTTTATCCCTCTGACGTTTGCTGTACTTCAGATGCTCTATATATGGATTTTTCACATTACGTTGTTTTTCCCCCCACTTCTTATAAAGTGAGGCTGATCAAATTTTCGTGCTAACAACATACGCTAGCTTTGTAAATGGCCATGAACAACGATTACCTCGGTAGTCAGCCTATAAATAAAAAAAGCCATCCCCGATTGCTGGAGTAAACCCGTCTCCAAAATGGGTAGATGTTCGATATTACCCTTGGCGGAGTGATATGCGAGTTTCAAAGCTATTGCTGACGCTGAATAGCTGCCAAAATAACATTTCATTGGAAATCGCATTTGAGAGCCTTCATTTACTGATACTTGTGGTCTATGAACGTTGCACTTTACCTTTGACTTCGCGTCTTTACGCCATCCGTGGAATTACAGTAACTAGCACTAATAGGCCGACTGACCTGTGGCGATATGATGCAACTCTTGACGCATCCGGCTATTGATCACGGGGAGAAACGCGTGATTTTCGAGTTGCGGATATCTACGTAGTACGGCGTCTTGGTGTTTGCACGGACTGCCGTCGCGGCCGAGGCGACACGAGCAAATCGCGAGCGACATATCGACGGTGTAGACGGTCGGGTCCTTCGTGAAGCTCTTCACTTCGAACAGCCACTGACCGGTCTGTTAATATAGGCGCTACATCGATTTAGGCTTCATCCAAATCTTCGAAAACCGCTCTTTAGGACTGTTAATATAGGCACTACATCGATTTAGGCTTCATGCAAATCTTCGAAAACCGCTCTTTAGGACTGTTAATATAGGCACTACATCGATTTAGGCTTCATCCAAATCTTCGAAAACCGCTCTTTGGGACTGTTAATATAGGCACTACATCGATTTAACCTTCGTCCGAATCTACGAAAACCGCTCTTTGGGACTGTTAATATAGGCACTACATCGATTTAGGCTTCATCCAAATCTTCGAAAACCGCTCTTTGGGACTGTTAGTATGGGCACTACATCGATTTAAGCTTCGTCCGAATCTACGAAAACCGCTCATTGGGACTCCGATGATACCGTATAAGACAACTTGTAAAATATAAGTTGACATTCCTAGAGTTTAGAGGTCGTTTTATAATCCGGATTGTTCTATACAAATATTCAAATTTAATTTTTTAGGTATTTCACTAAAATGTTCGAAACGGCAGGTATGATCCTTGACCTTATAAACAATTTTGATGGAATATCTATTTATAACTATAAATCCCAACAAGAGGCCTCAGGACGCTCACCTAACTATTAGGGGACAAGTAAACAAGAAAAACTAATAAACAAGAAAGAATAAAAAATGTTGAATGAAGGAAGAGCTTAAGAGGCTTGAATATAACTGAAAACTTAAGAAAAACAACAGTTGCAAAAAAAAAGAAAATGATAAAAAACAAAGACTAAAAAGGAAGAAATGAACAAATGGTCAAAGAGGCCTCAAAACACTTGGATATTAAAACAAGCCAATTAGGCCTGAAAATGCTCATTCCGATATGAAAACAAAAAGGTCATACATGCCTCAAATACTTATTCAGATATTAAAACTAAAGGCCATTTGAGCCTTAAAATACTCATTCGAATATCAAAACAAAAAGCCCAATAAGCCTCAAAACATTTAAATATTAAAACAAAGGCTAAAAAATCCAGAAGAACACTTCTAGACATTAAAAACATTCAGAAATGGGACTGAATGGTGCAGGATATGCAAAGATTTTTCAAATTCACCAAATAATAAATGAGATTCAATAAACCTACAGTGAATCAGTGTATTAGAATGATGCCCTCAAAGATCACACGTTAGAAAGTTTAGATTAAAATCTCACAACAGTTTACATCATACCTTTCAACTGTTATTACTGGATAAAAAATAGCAGCTACACTGTAAACTTTGATTTAATACGGGCATGTTGATGCTGGGATATACATGAAATCTGAGCGTTATGTAAAGGTAAAGCAATTTTATGAGAACTTATTCTGAGAGAAATTAATCAATTCGCATAATTTCTAGTCGATAAAATTCTATAAAGTGAATTATGGCATACTAATAATAGTTCTAAAAATAACATAAATGCTAATAGCTGACAGAAATCAGCTTATAGTGGAGTTTCAATGATTAATCACCATCATTGCTCATCATCATGAGCAGACATATAGATGTTTGATGTCAATAATACAATTTCAATATCTGTATCAACACGATTGGCAAATTTCAGTTACAATTACAATTTAAATACAATTCCTATACACTATCAAGAAAGGTTACTCATGAATGTGTCCCGTTGTAGCATATAAGCAAATAGAAGTGGTAACACCTTTATGTAGCATAAAGTCAGTTGTAACATAGAAATTTTTCATCCAATTTACTGATCCTTCATGTCTGCTAATCATAATCTTACGAAATCTTTGTAGAACTTCTCATAAGTTAGATGATAAGCATGATGGACTATTCCACCAAGTAGTGATTTGCTTATCAACTCATACAACCAAAACTTTTTGCACGTGAAATTACGTTCCCCTCTCAGAATCTCTTACTGTGATAGTACCCTTTCAATTTTGTTGGTTTATAATAGAGCAACAAGTATCGTAGTGCTGAAAGGCCAAAGATACGTCCAGACACTCGGATATTAAAACATGAGGCCAAACAGGCATCCAAAGCCCCATTCGGATATAAATAAGGCCAAATAAGCTGATAAACACTCGAATATTAAAACAACAGGCCAAATAAGCCTAAAAAACACTCATTCAGATATTAAAACCAAAGGCCACAAAGGCCTAAAAAACACTTCTGGAACATTCAAAGCATCTAGAAAATTTTATATTTGCTGAGAAAAGTAATATTACCAAGATCGATAGAAATTACCTCCCCGTGGCCCGATGATAATTATGATTAATTAATCTAAGGAACTAACTCTGCGACAAGCAGTTCTTGAGAAGATTTTGTAAGTAAAAATACAAACATCGCCAGAAATTACTTCCCTTGGTCTGATGATGATAATTATGCTTAATAGTTAGTCATCATAGGGGTCAGACGTGTTTAGCTTAGCTCCAGTTTTTTAATATTTTACTTGTGTTATGATTCTTGTAGTTTATCAATTTTATATTGTTATTTAGTGCAGGCTGTGCTCGTTATTATATAAAAATTGTCTTAGTAAACTGAATACTTTGTAAGTTGTAAGTTTATAGGCGAGTGTATACGGTAATCGCGAGGGCTACGCACCATACCTGCACGATGGCGGCGGGGAGATCATGAGGCATCTCAGGATATGACCGCTGCAATGTGGCGTTCGAGAGACATCCATTGGCCGCATCGATAAGTTTGTAGTAGTGATATTCGTCAAACTTCTTGAGTACGAAATCCAGGAGCTGCGCGATGTTCGTGGCTTTCGGACGACGCAGAATGTTTTCTTTCATCACTTGAATCGTGGCGTCGGCGTAATTATTAGCGTCGTTTTCGTGTCTCTCCAGCCCCGTGCAATAACTGAGGCACCATTCCGCGCGTCTTTCGTACATTCTGCCAACGTACGCGACGAACTTCTCGAGTTTATTGTCGGTGATGATGCTCTCGCAAATTCGCTCCACCTCGTCCTCGCTCTCCGCCCGGATCAGCGACCGCACCTGCCGCAGGCATTCTTGGCGTTGCGGTTTCTTAACGCCGTTCTTGCTGTCCCACAGCCATCTCCACGTTGCTTGGAGTATATGAAAGATAGACAGAAGCGGTACGGCTTCCGCGTACACGGTGCGGAGAGCGCCGCGTAGCGCCGGGCAGTCGTCGGTCACAATGAGCCCGGGTCCGCGCCCCCCACGGCCACTGAAGCATCGGTCGTCGACCAGCGTGTTGTACAGACCTAGCCCGGCCGCGATGGCGCTTTCCGAGTCCAACGAGGTTATGAAACATCCGACGGGAAGGCCTCCGGTCGGACTGTCTGTAAGTATAAAAAACACGCGCCAGTTCTTCCGTCCCATGACGCGCGACCAGTCGATAAACACCGTGTCCGCAGAGCTCGGCCTGAGCTGCGATATCCGACGCATGAGAGGCGTCATGATCGCTATGACAACGTGGTTTTCGGGCAGCTCCTCCACTGCTGCACTAATCTCTCCGCCCTTGTTATTGTAGTTGGTGATGAGTCGGCGGATGGAGCTTATCATTCCCTCGCTGTCTTTGTCGCGGTATGTATCCTTGAACACTTTTGCATGGAGTCTGAAATATTTTAGTCACATTCAAGGCATAATAT
>WURV02144609.1:0-18750 GCA_011762755.2 Epimenia babai
TGCTGAGTATCTGCACGACACGCCAGGGGCCGAAGCGCGAACGCTATTCGCCACGCACTACCATGAGCTCCCTGTTCACGTGTAGAGCGACAACCATTTTCAGCTGCAGACACCAGTTTCTCTACGGCTTTGTAGCACAGAGTAGCGAGGTTTGATGGCGATTCCTCACGCAATGCTCGTATTTCTGCAGCGGGGATCAGTGTGAATACATCCTGCACGCATGTCACGCTGTCCGACCAGAACTGGTCCCAGAATGCTTCATCGCTCGGTTCAACCAACTGTAACATAATATTAGTCAATTGATAATAAGCAACTAGAAAATAACGGCATAAAATGAAATAGATGCACTTAAATAGAAGTACCTATTTACATAGTCTAGTCTTACTATTTATTTCACAAACATTTTATTTTAAGTTTGCTTGTGTGGGAGCCAAGATTAAATGGATAAGCAAAATATAGTTTACAACATATAAGGCATTAACATGCATTATCAGTATGCATACAAAATAATATGTATTAAAAAACAAAAAAGTTACAAAAATTTCAATCTTTATATATTTTTATAAGGAAGATCACCCTGAATCCAAAACATCCTGCATTGATCCTCAGTCAAACCAGTATATAAACAATGGCATTTTTCATGAAAAAAGGGCCTTAAACCCCGTCTATCTTTGGAGATGTGGGTAGCCTTTATAATTTACTTATGTGGGGGCTTTTTCCCTTTGCATTCTATTATACGTATGAACTCTTAATAGCCTTTAAGACATTTACCTCTCCACAATGTCATATGCCAGCCAGACTCGGTAGTGTTTGCTATTTTTGTCCCTTAGACTTACTCATTTCTGATTCTGATTCTGATCTGTACAGTGCATACCTCGCGCTGCGAGTATTATCGCACTTTATAAGAGAGAGAAACAGAAGGACCGAAAAGGGCCAAAGGGCCATTTGTCATGTTAAACATTTAGGGTAGGTTTATAAAGACCAATAATGTCGCAGACAATGGATTAATCTCAGCCAATTGTCACAAATGATGCTGCTAAGTAAGCAATAACTGATATAACTGAAATTAATTATATAGTAGAAAAATCGTTGTAAGCATTGCGAGGTTATGGTGGGGCCTTATTTATGTTTATCACTGAATTTGTTGCAGTTGTCAGAATAACGATATTATTACTATTTTGCAGATATTTATTATAATCATCACTAAATGCCAACTAACTATAACATAAAGGACTAACTGACTTGTTACATTGACCATGTAGATTTGTGTATACTATCAATATACAATTGAATACAACCAGGCCATGAAAATCTTTATACTATTAGTCAACCATTCAAAGTGATGAAAATTTTCAAATATGAATTAATTATAATTATGTTTTGATATTGTGAAAGATAATGATATGAATAATATCGCCTATCCCTTTATAAACGCTTTAGCATTAAGGTATTATTGATAAAATATATTTAAACCTTGGTTTTAGTCGTCAGCTGAATAACGGCCTTCCTAAAATTTAGTTTTGTGTCAGCATTACCCATTTTAAAAAATCAATCTGTTGTGACAAAAATTGCAAAACGTCACACCAACATGAATGAATTTTTGACAGCTACGTTTTCTGTACGCATGCGTTACAATACAGATTATTTCCCCTGTAAGGAGAAAATATCGTAATTGGTTGCGTCCCTTAGAATAGATGTTTCTTTAAATTTATAAATCTCACCTGCAGGACCTCCCTAGCTCTCTCAAACCATGTGAATTCGTTCAGAAGTAACTTTCATTTTACTTGCCGCCATATACCTATCGCGACGTAACCTATGTGTATGTATTGTTTAACAGTCCAACGCAAGTACGCGCACTTTTTAGATTTTTCATTACTTTGATTCATAATATTAATATATGCAATACTGACTAGCATATGACTGACATTTAGTAACGATAAGTAATTGATAATTAAGCAATTGACTGGCTGATTTTTGCAGTGTCTAATATATTAATGTCAAAAAATCAACCAAAAAATTTATAGGTTTTTTGTTTGTTGGTTGTGGTTGTTCTACTGTTTTTTTCTTATTTCTTTAGTTACTATGGACTGCCATATGTTATAATAAATGGTGTTTCTGATTTAAATAAATAAAATATAGCCCTATATATATGAATTATATACCTAAATGCACAGGAAAAAGCTTGTCCCCGATAGCTAACCCCGTAGAGCACTAGACCGATTATCTTGAGGTCATGGAATCAAGTCTCATGAGAAATATCGTTTTTTTCTGTGTATTTACTTCCAAACCATTCAAAGAAATAAATTGGCTACCCCCATTAACATCGCGTTAATATTTTTATTAAAAATTTATAAAATAGGGTGTGGTTTGTCGGTACATTTACATCATCACTACTTGTCATGTTAATTAATTATGATGCATGTTATATAGAGTAGGTTGGTTATGATACATTATCCCCATTGGATGTGAATATTGATCGTTAAGTTAATTAATTATTAGCTGTCTACAATTTTGTCTGTTGTGTATGTGATCATTCACACTGAAGTATTTTTCAGAAATTTTGAATGGATTAATCATCATATAATGTATAGAATTGATTAACACGATTAAAAATCAGAAAAATGGGTAATTAAAATCTGTGATAATTTCATTGATATACTTATTAGTTGTAATATTCATAGCTGTACTAGTCTAATAAGACATGCAACACTTTTTTGATAACTTGTTATTATTGGTTACAGTAGACACAAAAGAGAACAGTATATTTATGAGTGTTACAATAATCTAGGATTAACCTTTTAGGCCATTATTGGCTCTTTATGAAACTTGCCTGTAGTTAACATGACAAATGATATGGCCTCGGTTATTATGGTGGAAAGAACACCCTTGTGAAAAACCACCTAGCCTGAGCAGATACTTGACATTTGTATATTCACGCCACTGATTCCAAATGCCTACAGACCGCAAAAAAATGCAGCACACTTTGTTAAATCTGTGATAAATAATCCTTAATAATAATAATAATACATTTGTTTGGGAGGCGCCCTAATAACTAGTATGTCTCTAAGGCGTCTATATACATTGTCTTATATTAAGGAGACGTGATAGCGAAGAGGTGGCTGCCTTTACAGACCATCCAAAGAACGCACGAAACACAGGAATGTCAGAGGGCAGAAGCCTTCATAGAACCACATTGCAGGGGCAACTATGATCTTTAATAGCAGACTGGGTTTGAGGCACTTGTGCCCCGCCCCCCCGGCGGGCCTCTAAATATTGTATACTGGTCATATATGAAGCATTGATCAAAACTCTTTTGAATGTAATTTCAACATTTTAACCACTTTGTCCTCCTAAAACACAATATACTCTTTTTTCAGTAATTACTAATAATTCAATCTCTGGAAGGTACTGTGGTAAAGTCATACAATCAAAAAAACTTGGCTCAATGGTACTGAGCTGAGAGTCACAATGATTTAAAGGCAACCATAGTACCCTTATGAGTCGTATACGCCAGCCGTGTATCTTTTTTGGACGAGTTACCTCTACGTAATTTTTTATACTTTTGTATTTTACGTAGGGTAACTAATTTTTCTAGTGAAATAATATATGTAATATTAAGCTATTGCATGGTATTTTATGCTGCATAGACTAGACTGTTAGTGTAATAATATCATAAAAAAGACTAAAAAAGGACTATCAGAAAGAAAATGGACCTTCTTATGTATATTAATTGTATATTTCCTTGCAAAGAAACGAATTGTTTTAAATTGTCTCTATAATTGATGCATGTAGCATATTCTGTTATGAATATTTATAAATATAGAAAAATATGGAAGAATTACACACGTGATAACCATGAGGAATAATATTGATATTTGCCTATCATTTGTATATATTATCGTTGTCATGACGATATGCACTATTTGCCCCATTCTCTATTGAATTGGAGTATTGCTATTGCAGAGACCCATCCACGCAGACCACTATCATAAGCCGTGGTTGTGCATACACGATACATAATTAATAAAACACACTGAGCCAAATGTTGCTGAAATCCTTTCATAAACTATAACCACTTATTGTGTATAATGGGTACATTGCAGATTACTTTTACTGTAACCATGAGTGACAAGACCTATTTCTTGCTTTTATCAAAAGTTGAGAGATGTTTGTCGGGTGCCAACTCATTACGATGTCATCGAATCACAACGGGCGATGAATAAAAAATGACGCATATCGTAGGTTATGAATAGGTCATTCACCTCGGATTTAGGAACGAGGGGAGCCCCGATGATGGTCTTGACGAAAATATTGATATATAAACTACTCAAAATTTGCTAAGGATCACTAAGTATATATAGTATATTTTTTAAAATGTAATATATGTGATGGATATGTTTGGCCCCACGCATCCTTATGGATGTCCTCTATTGATATCTAAAGATTTTGGCAGGTTTGCAGTGGTTTTGATGTGTGGTTATTGGCTCAACTGGGGCTGAGTAAATTTTCAGACATTTTAGCCATATGATCATTTTATCTATTTTTTTTCTGAGTTGTTAGGGGCCATTCTATGTCTTTTCCTTTGTTTACTATAACTATCATAAGTGATATTGTGGCAAAAACATGCCAGGACGTCGGCACCTAAGTCCCGATGAGCTCGCCAGAGGAATCGGTCAGCTCCAGGCGGATCGTTCTCAAAGACAGGTGGCTGCAGATCTCGGAGTGAGTCAAAGTGTATCAAAGTTGTATCAAGAGCATCGCATCGAATCGCTACATAGAGGCAGGTAGTGCAAACTGGCGATATTCAAATATACTTAGTGATCCTTAGCAAATTTTGAGTAGTATACCATATATATTAAGAGGACATGGTATAATATAAATGATCGGAAGGCACCTGAAGAATGTAAACCTTCACCATGCTAGCTATGCAACATAAAAATGTATACTTACTACTACGACAGCATCGATGACTTATAAGTAATAACACAATATGCACTTTCGTACTCATTATTTCCCACGTCGTATATTGTGAAAATATCCAGTTTAATATTAAAAAAATCCCAGCCTATTGTTGATCCAAATCAATACCTGTGTCTATTCATTTTTCATATGCCCATTTTAGACATTTCCAGAAAATTCCATGTGCGTCCGAATTTTATACCTTTAAATTTTGGCAACCTGAGCTGGAGTGACCAACAAGAAAAGCATGAATAAATGTTGAGAATAAATGTAATTTTATATCGAAAAGTTAAGTGTATTTATGTAAAATTATGGTGTTGATTAATATAGTTTAAAGTAGTAATGAAATGTAGGCACGGTGAAATGCTTCAGATTATTGGTCTTAATTGCATAATTCACCTATTACATGATGACATGCGCACGATTTTATTAGCATGGACTACCGTGCTGTATTGAAATGATGTTCTACACCATCTAAAGTCATGTTTTGTTTACGATGTACGCCATGGAGAGTGACAATTAGAATTTGTATTAACGACAGTGTTAACAAGTTCATTGTTCATATAAATTAGAATATTTTACTTAGAAACATTAGGAGTCGAGATGTTGTTGAGATGTTGTTCCAGCTTCAATATTCATATAAATTAGAATATTTTATTTAGAAACATTAGCAGTTGAGATGTTGTTACAGCTTTAATATTCATATAAATTAGAATATTTTATTTCGAAACATTAGCAGTTGAGATGTTGTTACAGCTTTAATATTCATATAAATTAGAATATTTTACTTAGAAACATTAGGAATCAAGATGTTTTTACAGCTTTAATATTCATATAAATTAGAATATTTTATTTAGAAAAATTAGCAGTTGAGATGTTGTTACAGCTTTAATATTCATATAAATTAGAATATTTTATTTCGAAACATTAGCACTTGAGATGTTGTTACAGCTTTAATATTCATATAAATTAGAATATTTTACTTAGAAACATTAGAAATGTAGATGTTGTTCCAGATTCATTGTTCATATAAATTAGAATATTTCACTTAGAAACATTAGGAGTCGAGATGTTGCAGCTTTAATATTCATATAAATTAGAATATGTTAATCAATAATATCTAGAATCTAGACGTTCCTTTATTGATGACTTCTAATGTGAACACTTTTGAACAGAAATACTTTTATCCTTTAGATTCTATATGTTTCATTGGACAAACATCTATTTCATTGAGATGAGTAAGGCATTCTTCCATGCATATTATCACTTGATTGATGTCTGACTTAGGCACTCTGGTTGAGACATGAGGATTCAATCAATGATATATGCCACATGAATGTTATATTGACGTCACATGTCAATCCATGCTATTAACATTTACCTTGATGATAACATTATGCTGTATATTTGCTGTGTAAATGAAAAAGCTTTATAATGTAGAATGGGGGTCCGGGAGATTACGTGCCCTTACGTCCTGGTTTCGACATTCCACCCGGAACTGACCTTGCGCCTGTGTATTCTCTTTACCTTTCGTTGTTTAAAAGAGATAAAATAAACTAGAAAAATGTGTACGACACTTTTAGTTTACCTAAGTTAAAGGCAGAATTACAAAAAAGAAGCTACAAGAGATCGGAAGAAACAAAAGATCTTTCCCTGTTACTGTAATGACCGTCTTAGGCAGCTAGCGTAGTGGTTAGAGCGTTTGACTTTGAAAGCAAGGGTCCCTGGTTCAATTCCTGCTCTAACCAGTATACTAACTGTGGTATTTTTCGGGCTGAAAATGCCTTAAACCCCATTGCCCATGGGGGTCTGGGGAGCCCTTGCAGTGTGGTTCTGTTAGGGCTTTTTGCCTCTGACGTTTGCTGTGCTTCAGATGCTCTATACATGATCTCTATGTAGCTTACCTCTCCACTATGTCGTCATCTCATTGTAAATAACCATTGACCTTCCATAGACTTAGCAGAGTGTCTTATGTAGTCCGTATGTAGAAATTTGGAACCAGTGGCATCCAGTGGCGTGAATGGAAAAAAGTCAATTGTCTGCCCAGACTCGGCATACATACACACGTGCATGCACACACACATACTGACGTAATTGAAATCATAATGTAATGACGCCAAAAAATATATCAGTTGTGGTAGGACAGTATCAATTCAGTATTATTGCAAAATGTTATATTTCGTGGCTGTAAGATACATTGAATAATAAATAGTTATTATAACTGTGATAATACGAGGAAGGTTAAATAAAATCACCCAGTGTTATATGAATGCTAAAGTCACTTGACTCGTTTCTCTCGTTATGTTCATTGAAGCGTTTTGTCGGTAATTGAATAACCCGAGTATAAACAACTTAAATGTCAAACTGCAAAAATCTCTTCCTGGTGGATTGTCAAGAGCCTACTCCCTACTGGAGAAAATATTCCCAGACCCCATAAACATTTTAGCATTATAACTTCCTTCCAAGAAATTAATAATTCGGTATATGTGGATATATGCCAAAGTGAGTATGAAAATTAAATTAGTGTGTGAGGATATTATTGAACATCTTGCGATAATGTTCGCTTCCAGGAAAATTGAGAACTCTATACTTTCATTTCATTAACACGTCTTTGTCTATATGTGACTCAGATCAACGCAAGCTTTCATTATCTGTAAGTCTACTTCATCAAGTGTAATTTTTGCTTGTGTATTACTCATATTTTACAATAAACAAACTATATAATAATATAGAGTTCAGTTGTCATAGCAACAGATATATCGGCCATTATTACCTCTTACATAACATATGAGGAAATATGCGAGGGAATTTTGAAAGTCAAAATTTGCAATGACGAGTATGATTATGATCTCATTATATGTATAATAGGGATTTTCTGCACCTTTCTAAACCTTTAGTTTTCACCTACATTAACTATTGTGTTATCAGGTATTCAATATACAATCAGTGAGAGTTCTCTTTTTAAACTTTTTCAGTGTATATTCATCTATAATTAATTTTATCGGTTGCAAAATGATATCATCATATATATTATTTAGGATCATTTTATGTACCGTGTAAAATATCTTCAGGGCCATTAATCTTTCTCTCCCAGAACTAAGCAACATTTCTGTAACGTTCAGCAAGACACTGATAAACCTCTGTGGATGTATCGTGATGTGTGTCCATCTCTATCATCAGCGCTATGTACTACTTTAGCCTCCCCACTTAGGGTGAGTGGGCTGGGTGACTGCACGACCGTGAATGGTCAACTGCCAATGCAGTAACTGGCTTTGGTCTTGTTTTACTCCTTGTTTAACTAAGTTGGTTATTGTGAAATTTCCTAAGAATATGATGAGGAAGATTGCAGCTGTGACTGACATTTCTTACAATTAATAATAAAGCTTTTAATAATAATAATAATAAAGCTTTATTTAGAGTGCAGAATTATCCCTTTGGTCAATAATGACAAGATGATGTCGACGACATTAATGAAGTAGCACTAAAACCTTGCCTTTTCCTGTTCAAAGTTTTCATTCTTAATTTATCATTTCGGTATATTAACCACCTCTGGAAGGCAATAATCAATTCTTATTATCCTAACTTGATCATATTTACGCTTAGGTAGACTACTAAGAAGCTGATAACAAGTGCCCCTTGTTAGTTTGAATATTGATGCAATCCCCAAGACTACCTGCCATTTATTATCATCGATAATTGAACGTTTACTCACCTGCTCTTAGCCTCTCTACAGTCCATCATATTGGCTATCGTGCTTTCCCGCTGTCTTGGCAAGCAGACGACATTATCAACCTGTCAGCGTACAATTCCTGTATGTACAATATTGATTAAATACACTGGCTGCGTCTATTTGTATGTGTTGTTAACTAACCCATAACTGATATCATCTTCATGGTCGTATCAACGTTGAAGCATTCATAACCACACCTCAGGCTTAGCATGACTTTAGAAAACGGTATTTTTCATAATATAGATAACTTACTGTCGCAATGTGTTTAGACATAAAAGTACATGTACTTATTCAATACAGTAAGGTAAACTTTCTAGGTCTCTGCCAAAAAAACCGTCATCATAATTTTCAAATGTACAATTTATTTTTATTTGGTTAATAAAGACAAGTATTTTATTTCTTATTTATATTTATTTTCTCTCTAATTCATAAATTATAAACTGGTAAAATGCTAATTGTAATAGAACTACCGGGGGTGATGGACAATAAGTTATACTTCGGTCACCTCCCTTTCTCATGTACAGTACAATAGCTACGCATTGTGTGAAATTTTGTTTAGTTTAGCGAAACACGCATACAATCTTAGGGAAATTATAATGGCCATGGTGTTTTTTTATATTAATTTTCCTGTGTGTACATTTAATTTTCCACATTTTACTTCATTACTTTGTATATTGTGTTTGTCTCATTGTAACTATTGTGTATGATTGTATTTGAGAAATAAACATTGAATTAATAAATGTTATTGAAATGCCTTTTATTTGTGTTTATAGTTACCTAGTTACCATTGGTTACATTAAAAAGGTTGAGTTGGACTTGTACCATGTAAGAAATCTGATAACTCGTAATAGACTGCATTTTTAGAAAAATTCTGCATAGTTTATCCCAAAAATTATGGATTTGAAATAGTTGTTAAATATAAAATAACAAACTAATTCGGTATTTACTTTCACTTTTAGTTTTCACCTACATTCTAATTTTGTAGTTAATGTACATATATTATCTTCATTTTATTGTATTACACTTTCATATAGATGACTTGTATTTGATAATAATTATAAATAGCTATTTTTATGTATTTTGTTGTCAGAATTGGAATGATAAGCATCATGTTCTTGTGGTGAATTGTGACAACAAACTTTATCAGCGATACAGGGTGTAATATTTTGTAGATTACTGGAAACTACAATGGGTACATACAGTATTTATATTATTTTTCAACTATGACATACTTAAATCTATCTTATATGTTAAAACTGATTATTTACTATGCATCAATGTTTCAATTTAATTTTGATAACATAACTTTATCTCAAAATAATATTCCACCTGACTTCATGTCTTAAATAAATTTGCAATATTAGTTATTGTGTATGGTAATTCAGTTTTCCTCAAGGTGGCAAATCCACAATTAGATAAACTGTAAAAGTGAAACTGGCAGTAACAACAAATGATGGGAAGTTAGAGGTGATTTTGAAAATGGCTCTGGTTTGTTGAGAAACTTAGTGTTTTCATTGTTTTTCAAATAGCTTTATCAAAGGGAGCAGCTGGCGTAGTGGTTGGAGCGTTTGATTATGAATCCAGGGGTCCCTAGTTCAGCATAGCAAGTTGCTTCTAAAATATAGGACATACAGAGTGCAAAAATAAAACTGCAAATTTTTTAAAGAAAATTAGACATATTTTGTCTATATTCTGAGGAATATTATTAACAACTAGCAAAATCACCCGTGCTTTGCAGCAGTTCACTAAACTTTTTGAAATACAATGGTCAAATTAACAATTGAAAAGATGAATTGGTGGAGACAAACTGTCCCCTGTGACTTGGTATTTTGTTCGACCAATGTGACTGTATATTACGACATTACCTTGGATATATGGTTTTCACGCTAAAGCAATAGCTCACATACGAATTGAATTCCTAATCCACCAAGCTACGTGCATTCTGTAAAAGTGCTGAATATAGTTATAGTCTATAGTTGTCGTGTATCAGAGAAATGCGATGATGAAAGCGTGTGATTGTTTTTTGTTAGGGAGAACAATTCTATGTACAATATGATATATTTTTTCTGAGATTTAAAAAAATCATTCAATGACTGCAAATGGGTTTGTTAGATCCCTGACTTCATGAAATTTCGGAATATAGGGTTACGTGGGGTTACATCCACAACCCTAGGGTGATTTGATAAAAACAGACAGGACTATGGTTTTATATTAGTTTGAAAAGAGATAGATTGCCAGATCTTTGGAAATCCATCTATAAATCCACCAAAGTGAGTCATGGAACTATTAAGGTTTTCTAAAATATATGGACATTTTGGACATAAATATATTGAATTTCAAGTAGGTCAAGAAACGATTATAATTATTTTCATTATTAAGTTAAATGCATGTAAATGCATGTAGTATTTGTAAGAAGGCTATGATCATAATCTATGCCTGTTACATGTTTTCTCTTGTATTTGCCTACAGTGTGGCATGTCAGAAGCCACAAGAAGTAAGCCCGATGCATGATGGGAAGTGCAGCCAGTACTAACAGCCCACAGTCTTCACCCAAGACCGTCCGTAATATCGTATCACGCAGAGGATCTACCCTTAGACCTACTGGACTGGCCAAACCAATAGGTGACGTCTCTTGATGTTGTTGTCTTTATACTTGAAGATCTTGAGCAGGCACACAGTCACATGAAAGAAAATAATGCAGAGAATCTACCCTTAGACCTACTGGACTGGCTAAACCAATAGGTGATGTCTCTTGATGTTGTCTTTATACTTGAAGATCTGGAGCAGGCACACAGTCACATGAACGAAAATAACAACCAACATTGTTGCCAGCAAAATGTCTACTCGGAAATTTTAGTTAATTATCAGTTGGTTATTATTTATTCAGTCGTTATACACAGGGTGGTCCGTAAGTCCCTCCCTCTTACCATATTTTATTACCTACTTTTCTCTTTAAAAATTGATATGACCCTAATGAGCGATTATTGGCTGCTGTTACTGCTGGCACTGGCAACAATAACTCGAACTATGGTTCGAAAAATCTCACACAGAATGTGGCGACATATAATTTTATGCACTGAAAATGAGAACACACAGAAATGATCTAGACATATAATATGGTGGGGAGGGATGGACTTATGGACAACCCTGTAGAGTAAAACATAGGGTCACATGGACGAGCCATTGGACCTGAGGAAGATGTCCACACGTAACCTATTCAAGCCCAACTATAAGTTGGGAATGTGAAAGAAACTAGCTACTATTGTCTTCGTGGCATGCGTGGGATAAACATCCCACGTTCGTTTACTAGAAGAAACTTTTTCTTTTGTATATACAATAAAAATATGTGATAAACATAAATAATTACCCTTGACAATATAGCCTAGTAATTATCGCGTGTGCTAGAGCCATTATAGTAGTTTATGAATTGGTCACAGGTAGGTAGGTTACCATTATTAGAGCGACATTTCCAACCCAAGGTTAGTCATGGCCAATACAGAACGTGGTGAATGAGAGTGGTGTCTGCTGATATGCGTCTCTCAACATTAATACACAATATAAACAATATACTATAGTAATAGCAAATTCTGAATGAATGGTATTTATAGTAACGAAAATTCAGAAACATTCCATATTCATTTGTGTATCGACTATGTTGCGTTTTTGCATATCTCAGTAGTAATAGTAGTAAAGTACAGCTGCGGTATGTAGACATTTTGGTAGATATTTTGCTTGAGTACCTATTACATGTTAGTGTTAGCACTTACACACGTAATTATGGATTGTTCAGTAGATTTGTGTCAATTTTTTTTCAGTCGCATGTGCTATGACGTCGTTTGCAGGTAGTTCACCTTCCTTTAACACACCTCTCAGCATGAACCCCTCACTAGTTTCCTGTCGTACTACATCTCTCACTCTTATCATTCACTATTCTTTATCTCATTGATGCCGGGCATGGATATTTTCGAGTCATGGACCACGCTGAATCCAATATTGCGCTCCATACACAGAGCGAGAGTTTGACACCTTTTATGCTAGTTCTTTCTTAATTAACAATTATTATGACGTGGTGATATACGTATAGGCTGACTTAGATGTGGATATTAATCAGTGATAAATGTACATATTGAGTGGACGTAATGTCTATAAGGTATTTTTAAAAAAACGCTGTTGGCTGTACTTTTGGAAATAGCGACCATATTTGGCTTCTTGGCTGCATTTCTCCATGCCTGGTTTTTGCTATAAGTGAAGTGCACTATCATAATATAAGTGCATATACAGCACTATTACTGCAACAGCAATAATTGGTAATACTGTCAGTAGGATTTAGGCCATCCTTATTAAGGACATATGGCCCACACAGTGATTATTTCTGAATCGGCCTGTCGATACATACATACAATTGATAATTAATGAAGTAGCGCCAAAACCTCGCCTTTTCCCTTTTTGCCTTTTACAAACACTTAAAGATCATCATAATTACCAATTAACATGGCGTGACCTTCGCGACCCGTCTTCAACTAACCTTCCTTGCCACACTCGGTCTGTTAAAAACCAATTGTATTAGTCAATATTGGCAATTATTGCTGGAAATGGAGTTATACTGCAACCAAATCATCTGCTTTTGTCTCCTGTGACTTCCCGTAGGGAATGGTTGCTTTGTGCAGTCAGCATTTACCTGCTTTGTATATTGTTCCCTCATTCTGAAATTCTCTGTACCATCTTATTAAATAAGGTTTGGAAGCTTTTATAATAATCACTATTGCATGCCTCTTGATATGGGGTGAGTTTGATATATTGATCATTTGTATATATTTGTATTGCGCATTATTTTAGTGGTATTGAAATTGAACTGATTTGAAGCTCATAAATGGATGAAATTACTGTACAGAGCATCCCCCCTCAAAATGCAATTTTTTCGACAACCTGCTACAAACTCAAAATGTAACGAATATACATGATATGGGTACCATTAAAAAGGCCTGCTATTTCTATTTAAAATAAGCTATGAAAAATTAAAATCAATGAACATTTGTCAGAGATATGGATATTTTCTCCGAGTCGGGTCAAAATGCCATTGGGACCAAGTTTTACATTCAATACCGTTACCCAATTACTCCCAGAATTACACATCAAGCCCATGTGAATGACCCACATTGTGTACAGGGAAACGGTGCTGTTTTGTTCAACCAACGTTCATTATATTCTGTAATCTCATCTTTTTACGTTGCTTATCTGTGAGATTAAAAATATTCTAGACTGTTTTCTGTTGTCAGCAATAATTTATATTAACAAAAAATTAGATTGTTTCAATGTTTTCATCATTATAAGCACATGAAATATGATACGATATGACCCATGGTGGTCGTAGGTGACAGGGGAAGTCTCTAGAAGTGGTCTTGTGTAGGCGTTGGCGTGATTATCATATGCACACAAGTTTCACTTTCGTGCCAATTATGCTACTTTTACTTGTTACATACCATTATTGCTTCTATTTATTTTTTGTGTATACCATGTTGTATTACCATTGTAAAGTGTCGCTGATAACTAGTTTGTTGACGAGGCACTATATATACAATAATAATAATAATAAACTCGGGTATGGTGCGGGAGTTTTTTGCCCCCACTTTCGTAAAATTCATTTTTTTAGTACCTGTATCCCTTTGAAGTCATTAATTAGCCATGGTTGGTAGTCACTAATCACTCGATCGCTCTGAACCATGATGTGGTACCCCCTTCGCTTCCCTCTTTGACTTTTACCTCTGGGGATTCCTGAAGTACCGTAGGTGGTATGGCGAGGAGGGCCCACTTGTGCATGGAGAGGAAAGGAGGCCACTTAGAAGCTGTCACACCCTCTTAACACGCAAACATGTCAGTGGCACACAAGAGCCTACATAATTTTTTTTAATTCATGTGCAAGAAACATGAAACTTGGTCCCGATGGCATTTTGACCTGTCTCGGTAAAATATATCTCTCAAATGGTGTTTGATTTTAATTTTTCCTAGCTTTTTTAAAGAGAAATAACAGAATGTTTTAATGATACCCATATGATATATATTCATTATACAGTATTTTGAGTTTGTAACACGTCGTCGACAAAAAATTGCTTTTTTGGGATGCTCTGTATATTAAATTTACTAAAAATTATTTATGTATTATAAACCACTGAGGTTCTAAAGAAGCAAGAGAGGAAGGAATCCGAAATTGTGGCTAGGAAGCAGTCACAGTGGTCATGATGCCATCACAGATGCTGGAAGGAAGCAGCCATAGTAGATAGGATAAGGTTGTCAAGGTTACGAAGCAGCAATAGCACTTTAAGAAGAGATTACTGAGGTTATGATGCAGTCATTGATGTTAAAAGTCAGAGAGGTTAGGAAGTGATCTTAGAGCTTAGGAAGCAGGCACGGAGGTTAGAAGCACCCACAGATGTTAAGAAGCAATGAGAGGTTAAAAATCACTCACTTATGAGAGTAAGTGACAAATATCATTAGGAAGCAAGCTGCCACAAATGTGGGGAAGTGGCTAGAGATGTTAGAAATCTGCCTCAGACATAAGGAACCAGTCACAGAGGGTATGATGTAACTGTATATAATTTAACCCGCTTTACCTATATCATAAAATCATTTCTATTAGTCTTAATCATAGTATGTTCGCTAATATATCTAATAGTACCTGTAATCTCTTGTAATTTAGTTGTTTTATATTGGTATATCATTTGTAAATATGCTATATATAATAGTACCCAATCTCTTGTAAGTTCCCCTTCTCACTGTTTCTGTGCTAATGAATCTAATATTACCTGATTCCTTATGGTTTCCTCATAAATTACAGGTTGTCGTGCAATCCTTGTTTCCTGATTGATATATTCTGATTACATTAAAACTTGAGTTATTTTATCGTAAGTAGTAATAAGAAAGTAGTGACTGATACACCGTATTTATAATCAGTGAAAAGAGACACCGTTTTTGTCTCTACTAGTCTTTTCACTGCGTCCTGTTAGCAGACCACAGTTGTTTACTTTTTCTGATTTTGTGCTAAACCCCCTTCATCGTACTTTATCTTAACTTTGAACTGCTCTTAGACCATGTTTTACGTGGTAGAGAGCGGTATAAAAATAAATTATTTATTATTATTCTTAGTAGTAGTAGTCTCTAAATGGTATTTTGCATTATTTATATAAATGCAACATGTGCGTGTATGTTATTTTATTCAGCAGTGCTCCAATCCAAAATTTGATTAATTAACCATACAATATATACTAATTGCAAAGATATTTAAAACTCTTATGTCCACATTAAATTTGCATATTTGATAAATAGTTTACTCAGCCACACCAAACTTAACCAAAAATATATAGTTACTAAGATATCCACTCTGCATTCGTAATCCTTTCATATTCGGGTTTTTTATAATCATAAATATTCGTTCAAGCCACACAAATCAGATCTGGGGGAACGAATTCTGTTGTACTTCTACAGTCGTTATGACGAAGAATAATCGTTCCTCACACCTCGTGCGCACGAATGAGGTCGCTCCGGTCATCATCAAAAACTGTAACGAAGAGTACCAGCAGATGGTTGACCTTACCGAACCGATCATTTATGGACGCCTCAGAGAGAATATGATCGAGCACCCCTTTATTATGGTGAGTCACTGTGACATCGATAGACCTTACTAGTCATCACGATTATATCTATATAACAATATAAAGATAATCGTTGCAGCGTACCTGACGTCATCTTGCAGGTCATGGTATATTCATCGTGTGTCTACTGATTGATTTATTGGTACGACACAAGTACGTAAGTAAAAATAACTGAAACCTTGGGTTTAAGCTGTTATTGGCTCTTTACATTGTTTACTGTGGTATGACACAAGGATATATGTACGAATAGAGTGTAAGTAACCTAGGGTTTAAGCTGTGATTGGCTCTTTACATTGTTTACTGGTATGACGCAAGGATATATGTACGAATAGACTGGAAATAACCTTGGGTTTAAGCTGTTATTGGCTCTTTACATTGTTTACTGGTATGACACAAGGAGATATGTACGAATAGACTGGAAGTAACCTTGAGTTTAAGCTGTTATTGGCTCTTTACATTGTTTACTGGTATGACACAAGGATATTTGTACGAAAGGACTGGAAAAAAGGTGTTCAATCCTACACTGTTGTAAAAGTGTCGGTCAATATGGTTGTTTTTTTATAGTTAGCACCATATATAATGGTGAAGCACTAGTGTAAATCATCGAATCAAAGCAAACTGTAAAGCCAAAGCAGACAGTTTACCTTTGCCCTTCATTCATTTATGCCTCTTATCGCCTACCCACGTCGTACAATCACTAAAGCATTGATTGCTGATAACGATTTAGTACCGGGAGATGCGAGATTTTGAAGAGGTAATCACCGTAATAGACAGTAGCATCAGCAGCCGAAACCCAACCATTTGATTCATCCTTCTCTTAATTGCGATTGGGGCATGTGACGCCAGGATTAATCAAGAAAATTTCACTAATTTTCAGGGTAAGTGCATATTGGTGCGCGACAACAACCTACGCGACGACCTGCTTAACACCACAGAGCAATTCCTGGCTCCGAACGTGCGGCAGGCTGGTGATGATTACCCGGTGTTCGGCATGGGTCAGGCAACGAAAGGTGGACTCGATCTTATTATTGAGTCACTCCAGAAACGCAACTACACGGTGCGTGAGATCTCAAATCCTGATGGACTTACACAACTTTCAAAATTATTTACATACAAAAAAGGCGTCATATGTATGTAACAATAGGCTAGTAGGTGAGGTGAACAGAAGCCACTGGTTCCAAACCAGGTGCCACTGTCCAGAACAGCCTTCAGATGTTGCGCACTCCGCTGTGTCTGTAATTCTGTGATCGTTTGCGATTATCTACCATGAGATGAAGAGTTAGTGGAAAGGTAAGTGCCACTGAGACTATCCAGAGACATGCGAGATTGTGAACAAAGGCAGCATCGTTACTTGATTACTTAACCTTGTGTAGTTAGGTAGCTACCTGGTGTACAAACTGTGGTGCTCTTCAGGTAAAAAGCACCATAAACATTTTACATTTACCTATGGGGTCTGGGTAGTGCGGTTACACAAGGCTTCTTCTTTCGATGTAGCTGTGCTTTAGATGCTTTATGCCCGGTCTCTCTGGCAGTTAACAAGTCGCTATCCCATCATCTCATTGTCAATAACTATCATCTATCACCGATTTAAGAAAGTGTGCAACATCCGTAGGTTGTCTCTCATCATTTGGGACCAATAGTGTGAATTAACACTGTCCAGACCCCGGTGGTTTTCACTACAGTTTTCCCCACCCTTATAACTCTAGTTACCGTATATGGGGTCCATTTATTATCTCAACCAAGGCTAGTTGTTAAAAGGTCCTGTAATTCCCAGCCTATTGTCACATACATTTATAACCAACACTGCAAGGCCTAACCCGGTGGGTGTCTTAAGGCCCATTCCCCATAAATAGTATACTGACCAGATGGAAGATCAAAGTCAGGTTTCATAAATTCAATTCGAATGATCTAACGATTACGCTAACTGCCCCTTCAATAATATCTTAGCCTCAGTGTTATTAGAGCAGTTCTGTTGGAATGTCTCTTTTAATTTTGTACACTATAAATTAACATGGCACATGACCACAGCTGGGGTAAGTTGAGTGTGTTATTGTTACATCTTCCATATCCATCGGCAGTGTCATAACACTCTTCAACTTGAGAAGGGAGTCGGTGTTCTTCATCAAGCACGACTAAGTGGGGTAAGTTGAGTGTGTTATTGTTACATCTTCCATATCCATCGGCAGTGGATAACACTCTTCAACTTAAGAAGGGAGTCGGTGTTCTTCATTAAGCATGACTAAGTGGGGTAAGTTGAGTGTGTTATTGTTACATCTTCCATATCCATCGGCAGTGGATAACACTCTTCAACTTGAGAAGGGAGTCGGTGTTCTTCATCAAGCATGACTAAGTGGGGTAAGTTGAGTGTGTTATTGTTACATCTTCCATATCCATCGGCAGTGGATAACACTCTTC